>JAMKCH010003138.1:0-45766 GCA_023653785.1 Ophioderma brevispina
TGCTTTTAAAGTGTGTCCAAAGCCATGGTAGCCTCAGCAAGAACTAGGTTTTCAACGGTCCGGACCTATCGGCCGTCTCATCAGTACAGTACACGATAGGTTCTTTGAGTGAAAGCATTATTTAGTCCTAACTTTTTTTGTGTGATTTTAAATTCCACAGGTCGTTCTGCTTTTCTGTGCCTCTCTGAGCACAGCACGGCAACAGAATACCACCACCAATATTCGGTTTATAAAAAAATGATTTGGTTTGTTTGTTTATATTGCTAGCAGTATTTCAGCACTATGGAGTTACTGTTTACATCAACAGGTATCAAAAATTACGACAAGAAAAGAAAGTTCAAATGTTATCAGAACAACGTTGAAATAAAATCTAGTATTTAGGAACTGCTAAAAATTCTTGGAGTGGTCCTTTTTAACAACATTTTAATGTTTTAACACATAGTTTTGTGAAATGTTCATGTTTCACGGATTCAGTCCAATTTTAGCATCAAATATACAAATATAGACACAGATCATCCTTTTTTATAATAAATTTTCATAAAAACCTGATTTTGGCGGGAAATTGGCGGCCATTTTAAAAATTACCGCCATTTTGTATTTCAATTGGCCCTCTCTGTAAAACATTTTATGATTATATTCATACAGAACACTTGTATAATGCTAGTTATTGTGTGATATTTCCCAAAATTAAGTGTCTATGTGCCTATATTATTGAAACGTATAGGTCTGACAGCCATTTTGGTTTTATGCAAATTTCCATTTTTTCCCGAGCATCCATTTTTTTCTATTTTTAATATGTTAATGTGGAAGGTTCTTAGAGATGTTTCCAACAAAAATAATTTCTGTTCTAATTTTTTCCAGGTATAGCTATTATTTTTGTTAGATTGACTGGCCTATTACTTGAAACTTGGTCCCAGGCTCACTTTGTCCCATTGTGCAAAAACAATGATTACTCGGTTATCCATGACCGCACATGGAAAAATTACCTATCGTTGGAAAGAGGAGATATGTGGCTTTTAAGATGGCATTAATTATTTTGATGTAATTTTACACAATTACCACACAAATTGGGGAGACGTTTTGTTGCGATTTTATTGATACGCACTGTATATCTGTAATAATTTAGTCATGCAATGTCAAAATTATGAATAAAATGAGGTAGGGTAAAGGCAGAGTATGTGGCTTTGACCATTAGATACTCATATCTGGCATTCTGTTTTCCTAACATGCATAAAATTTAAGATGGCAGCCAATGTGACTCTCTTCAAAGAGCTTTACACTCCTACAAATTGCCATATATGATGTGGTCAAGTGTCATCAAAAGTAAAGAAATATTTCTTTAAACATTATGAATTCATATCTGACATTTTGGTTTTGTTAGCATGCATAAAATTCAAGATGGCGTCCAATATAGCTGCGTACAAAATGTACCAATTGCAATATATTAATGTAAATTTTAGTTGTATCATCCAAATGACGTTAAAAAGTTAAAATTAAAGTATGGTATATTATGTCTTTGACTATTAAAATATACCATTTTCTTAATATATCAGCTGCCATTTGGTATTTTGCAATTTAAATTAAAATTAAAGACATATTTCATAATTTAGTTTGTTCTTTTATTGCAATGTTGATTATGTTGGAATGATATCATCAACATTAGGATTCCTTTGGGGAACTAACGCTAGGGACCGATTTTCTGGCGTTCTGTCCCATTGAAAAATAGCAGGTTTTTTTGCATAAAACTCTTTGAATAAACAATTAAAGTATCTTTACCAACAATTTAGTTCCCCTAGAGAAAAGTATTTCAAAAGTATCTCTTTCTATAACGTTGTTCTAATTGTGGCCAATTCAGTTCAGGGAGTCGCGTTTCTACGTACAACACCGGTTTATAATGCGTTGATGTAGGTGTTTTCACTGGAAAATGGCATTTTTTGTTGCATAAAACCTATCATAAAAAAGTTAAATCGTTCGGACAATTAGTTCCCCAACATTAATGTATTTCAATTTTGCTCTTCCTATTAAACATTAAATATGTTTTTTATTCAGTCCCAGGCACTCGCTTTATACTGTAAAAGATTTTAAAAATTCCCCTTTTTTGTCTACAAAATACTCAAAATCGCCTAAAAATCATTGAAATTTTAATACACGTTAGATGTTGAAAAAATAGAGATTTGGGATCCAAAGGGATCCAAAACGATGAAAAGGAATCATAATGATGCGTTTTCTAAAGGTGCACTATAGAGAACTTCATTATTGTGGACCACTTCCTTAAATATTGAAATGGGTCCTTATGATCACCACGGGCATGTATCTTATATTACTGTCTGATTAGTGATTAAATATAAAATTATTCAATTACAACCATGTATTAGTTTGTCCCTTATTTACATTTATGTTGAAATATTTTTACAATATCTGCAGTGCCAAACAGTTCGAACGCTTTATTGACCCACTTCTCCCCCCCCCCCCGCCCCCATTTTTCAATGTGTGAGTCCTGCAAAGCTGGGTTTTCATTGGAGAAGATCCAACATGCAATTTGGTGGTGAGTGGGGAGGGGAGGGTGGGGTAGGATATATTATATACAATGTTGTGAAACTTTTAATAAGACCCTTATCCCAGTATAGACATGGGTGATTCAATTTATCATCTTTTCCTTGAGTTGCCTAGTGTCACGGATGTGATGGGATTTACAAAAACAAATTCCAACCAGGCCAACATTACTCTAGGCGATCTAAGTGAATTGAGCTAACAAACGGGGGTGATAGAAAACTTCATTTGTGTAAAATACCAAAGCAATCCTTATTTGATCTTTGTAATATATACGTACATTACTGTCAATAACTTGTATGACTCATCATAAAATATCGTAATGAGACCCAAGTCCCAAGTCCAAGCCTCTCACAACCTCAGTCCAAGCCATGTCTGTCAAGCTTTTCTGTTCATGTACCAGGTCAAATATTATCTTCTCTGAAAAAGTGAATATTTAAGGCCAACAGAAAATTAGCAATGATATTCTATCCATAGCATTATTTTCGGGTGATAATAGTGCAATAAAACATCAGTAACCCTTATGATGCATTTTTATGAGTTTCGTTTTTACCCGCTATTCTTAGAGTAATCCCTTTTGATGAATTTCATTTCCACCACCCACCGCTTCATATAGTAAATCCTGTTTTTTATTATTCTTTTTTTGCTTTCTTTAATTCTAAGTGAAATATTTATTTTAGTCCAAAATCTTCATACATAATTGTAAGTAAAACTCACGTTTATTCCCTAACTGGTGATGTCATTTGGGGAAAGACAGAAATGTTAATTTTTCAAGAACGGGAATGTTTCAGGAAAAAAAAACAATCACCACCGAGGCTCGGACTTGATTCCTCTGTTGCCGATCACTGCTTCCCCGCTGAACCGTGTGAGACACGACTGTTTCGTGTTTGTTTTCAATCCTGATTTTATATAGAAATACATGTAGTGATTATTACCTTCTGTGACTGTTATTCAACACGTACCCTCTAGACTTGTGTGCTCTGGCAACGGTATTCATGACTACCAAAAATAGCTGCCTTATGCCCAAAATTCAAAATGGCTGCCCAAAAAGTGGTTTTGGAGTATTAGGTGTGCATATTATTGACCCATTTGAGCATTTTTGGCATCCCGAAGTGGTTAAGGGCTTCTTCCACAATCCAAATTGGCTGCCATATGTTTAAAATATTCAAATTCCCAAATAGCGCTGTAGTCCAAAATTCAAACGTTCCCTAAAATGGAATGTAAGTTCTTCACATTTTGGTATAATATTCACACATTTGTGTCCTGTCTTTGTTGTTGAATATTTGTAATGTTATTTGGCAATTCAAGCCGATTTTATAAAGTAATGGTACATTTCAAATGGCTGCCATTTGCAAAATGGAAATATTAAAAAAAAAACAGTTCTTTTTTTCAAATGCTGCCCAAAAGTGAGTTGGAGTAGGGGTCATATATTCGATTTAAGCAATTTTTTGTTTCCTTTTTATTAGTTTGTTTGACATCATGAGGTGGTTAAGTCAACTTCCAAAATCCACAATGGTGCCATATATAAAAATATTCAAATTCAAACTAGCTGTTGTATGTCAAATTCAAACTGTTTTCCTATAATTAATTTCCTTCAACCTTTGGTATAATATTAACATATCTTTGCATTTCATGTGTGATATGTCTTATGTGTTGGCATTTCAAGCTGATTTATAAAGTTTGCACATTCAAAATGGTGCCATTTTTTAAATTTTCCAAATTGCTTTTTTTTTTTTTCACAATGTTGCCCAAAAAGTGAGTTTTTGAGTATTAGGTTTATATATTGACCGATTTGAGCAATTTTTTTGTTTCTTTTTTATTATTGTTTTGGATCATGAGGTGGTTAAGGCAACTTCCAAATCAAAATGTCTGCCATATATCAAAATATTCAAAGTCCAAAACTAGCTGCTGTAGGTCAAATTCAACTTTACAGTCAAATGTATTTTTTTATCATCATTTGGTATATATTGATACTCTTACATTTCTTGGGGTGAGTATTTTATTTTTATCTGGCAAGGTGGTCGATAAAAATTACACATTCAATATGGCTGTAACGACTCAATCTCTTTGTGTTCGTCTCCACATGTAAACTCGTCTCAGTTTGCCGGATCTTTGAACATATTTATACATAGTAAAACCATGCATCATTTTAGTAAAAAAAAATTTTACAGACCGTAACACGTGTTTAGATCGAAGCATTCTGCGAATCACAACTCATTTTTAACAACCGATGACCTTCCTAAATCCTTGGATAAAAACATCCCTGTTGATATGATCATCATGGATTTCAGCAAGGTTGTTCGATTGTGTTCCACCCTGCATATACCGGAATCTTATACAAGTATGAAATGCATTGTACACAGGAAGGACACACAGCTTTGGTATCTAATTTCTTACCTAAACGGAAATCAGAGAGTTGTTGTGGATGGAGATCATTCACATTGGGAGGAGGTTAGATCAAGCGTTCCGCAATGGCACCTTACTCGGGCTCATTTTATTATTCTTGGCATACATAACGAACCTCACCAAATAACATCTCATTCAGAGGTTTCGTTTTAATTCGCCGATTATTGTGTTATGTATGCCCTATTCCCACTCTCAACTCTGATGTTCTTGGTTTACACCGATCTGACTAAATTCTATACCTGCAGACATTATGGCATGAAATTCAAGCTACCAAAAAAATGCTATGTCCTCAAATTCACTCCATGCAAGGTCCGCAACTACACACAATTAAAATTTGGTAACACTGTTTTACAAGAACTGCATCACATTCATACTTAGGGAGTTGCACATTATAGCAATATGTGTCAAATTGGATGACCACATAAATCTCAAAGCCAAAAGAATGACGTCATCATTGCATGCAGGACGCTACACCCAAGTACAACTGAGCTTAAGGCGAAGGCTTATAAACCCTTGTCCAGGCCCATATAGAATACTGAAGTACAATGTGGGATCTTCACATAACAAGGAACATCAACAAATTGGAATGGTTAAGTATCGGCGGCCAGGGTTTGCTTGTAGAAACTACTAGACCAGGTTCCATTCCTTAGAGAAAGTTTCTCACATCAGGCATCAGTCCACTCGTCATACCATAATAAATCATACTGAGACCAAGTGACAAAGGACTGTTACAAAATCCTCCTTTTGCCAACGCCATATATGAATAGACTCCCAGACCGGTTATTTAACATCCCTACCAAGAAACATTTCGCTAACCAACTACCTGCGAACAACAAATCGCAATCTAAGAAAAGTTTTAAGCGCACCCACCTCTGCGTTTGGCTTCGAAGGAAGTGGTGCGGAGTATACAGTCAAAAAGTCAAAAGTAAAACAAAACCATGAGCATCGGGGATATACCTTTCTGCGCACAGGTCCTGACCTTGTTCAGCTAGCGTTGACGCGAAATAGGCAACAGAGGGCCGTGTGGCAGGAGATATAGTATTCCGGGCTCCACAGTCGGGACCAATGGTGACCGATAGGGCAATCGATTCGATTCAGCCATATTAGTTTCACGCTTTATTCCGTTTCGTCTATGGAGCCCGGACTATGATACCTCGAACTATGATACTTTCACACCGGTTCTGTCGACGATGATCGTAGGGAGTGAAAAGAGTACTCCCTGCCGAGAAACGGGGCCTTGTTGGTATATGCTTTACAATGAGGTGCCAAGTGATGCAATTGGGATATCGGCGTGGCGTAATGCAATTAGGGTAGAGCTTTCTCCGTTCTCTCCTACCTCTATGGTCATATATTAAATTGATAAATTAATTAACCCTCGTCTTCCGAAGGGAGGGAGATGTTACCGCTCCCGTCCTGCTATTACTCCTATTTTGTGCGTCCCCTCACCTCTCACCCCCCCCCTCCAAGTTCCTCACACCTCCTCCCCACACCCTTCTCTCGGTTCCCCAACCCTTCCTTCATCCACTCCCTCTTCCTCACATAATTTCTCCTGAACGCCATTTCCTATCCCATATCATAATTCCCCATCCTACCTCAACACTTAGACCCCCCACAACCCTATCCTTTCCTAATCCACTCTCTCCACGATCCAAACGTCGTGTCCTCCCACCTCTCAGCTCTCTAAAACGCCTCATATCAATTCCTCTCTTCTTCAATCGCGTTCTCTTAGACTCTCTAATTACGGAAGATCACTTTCCCCCGTCCCTTCACTAAGTTTACACTTTCAACTTTACCCACAACCTGCACCACTTCCACCCCTCAAAGGTCTCCCCACCCCCCCTAGTTGTTCCCTACCCTTTCCCTTTTGCATTCGGGTGGGCCCGCGTACACTTTCCCCCTTGTCCCCTCCCCTTGTGTCTATATTTACAAAGGGAAATACCAACACGACTACTCAGTATGGCCACAGGAAGAAATAACAGGACAATTGATTTTGTAAAAAAAAAAATAATCACACCAATAATTTCGAGGAAAGAAAGAAAGGAAAGGGAAAGTCCAAAAACGCCTGTACGAAAAGGAATGTCACAGACGCTAGATTTTGGTAGCAATAGATAGCAGGTCTCCTCTTTCCTTTGCTGCCCAAGATGAGTACAAACTAAAAACAAGAATACAATAACACTAATCATTTGGCAATACCAATTAGTACATTGGCAATCATGGTAAAAGCATTAGGACCAACAAAGGCCACTTCTCGGAGGGGAGTACGTTCATCATACGATCATCGCCGACAGCCCAGAGAACCGGCCCCTTCTGTTGACGATTTCGGGGCACGCTCAGCTGAACAAATCATGGCCGTGCGCAGAAGAAGAAGGTAATAACCCTGATGCGCAGTGGTTTTTTACACGTGGAGACGAAAACCAAAGAGATGATTCGATTACTGATGTGTAATTTTATCGACTACATCAAGTGAGTTGCCAGATAACAATACAAATACTCACCCCAAGAAATGTAAAAAAGGTTCAATAATATACCAAATGTTTGAAAAAAAAAAACATTTTGGGTCAAGTTTGAATTTTGACATATAGAAGCAGTTACTTTGGATTTGGAATTTGGAAATATTTGATATATGGCAAGCCATTGGGATTTTGGAAGTGCCTGACTTCTCTTACCACCACCATGATGCAACACTAATTAAAAGAAGAAAACCAAAATTGCTCAATTCGGTAAAATATATGCACCTAGATTACGAAAAGAAAAATCCATTTATTGGTCAAGCCATGGGTTGAAAAAAAAAAAAAAAAAAAAAAAAACAAAAAAGCCAATTGGACAATTTTTTTACGTAAAACAATGGCAGCCATTTTGAAGTACCAAACTTTATAAACCCAGCTTGAGTTGCAATAAACATATTAATACCTATTTACCACAAGAAATGCAAAAAATGTGTTAATATATACCAAAAATGTTAAGAGAAAAATTAATTTCGAAGTTTGAATTTTGAATACAGCAGCCATTTAGGAATTGAATATTTTGACATTGGCAGCCAAATTTTGGATTTTGGAAGTGGCCTTAACCACCATTCGCGATTTTGCAAAAAAATGCTTAAATGGGTCAATATGCACCTAATACTCCAAAAACTCACTAATGAGGCAGCCATTTTGGAATTTAGGGCATAAGTGGCAGATTGTGGGTTTTGAAAGCTATTTTAAGCAATTTGTCATGCCCGAAAACTTAGATGGACACAAAAAACACCACAATTGGTCAATGATACCAAAGTAACTTTTCCTACCACAACACAGGGTCCCCCGGGGACCATTTTGGGCACCTTTTTTTTAAAATATCTGCCTGGTACCACCGTGTTCAGCGGAAAAAATCAGTCTGGAAACAACACTATCAAACATGAAGTGAACACCATTTCCCTGTGACGTGGTGTGGACCCGACTAATGTTGATGAAATTTTGGCATAATAATTAGGCGTACGTGAAAATGATTGTTTTAAACACGCCCGTTATTTTAAACACAACCACGAAAGCCATTGCGTGACCCTTATGAAAACTAATGTTCGTGGCAATATGGTACGATGAGCACAAAAAAGGGTTGTAGATGTGTTAAGATATAAAAATCTGTAACTATTTTGGTAATTTTGGATGGTTTTTTAAGTGTCTCTTCAAAAATCAAGGGACATTGCTGGGCACGGAACATGTGGATTTGGTATTTAATATGGATTGAAAAGTCACAGATACACACATGTCATTAATTTTATATTAGTTTTTTGGTCCAAGTGTGGTAATAAAAGATAGCCATAATATTTGAACCAAAATATCATAATTCCATCCATTCCTTTTTTTACTATGCAGGAAAATTGTACTCATAATTGGTATAAAATATAAATAAAGGAACCCTGAGCAGAAGTTTGCTACAGCTTCGCTCTATTAGCGTGTAACAAAATTGTGATAATTTGTTGCTGACAAAATGGCACAAACTGTACGAGTAAAATAGGGTTTAATTCAGTTCCCAAAGGCAACTCGCGGGTTTATACATTGAAAATATTTTAAATTTAGCCTTTTTGTCTACAATACTCAAAGTCGCCTAAAATCCTGAAATTTTAATACAGATGTAGATTGTTGAAAAAAATAGAGATGTTGGCATCCCAAAGGGGCTCCAAAACCATGAAAAAGAATTCTAAATGTTACCAAAGACCACGGAGGGGCGCACTTTAATTTATTGCCACAGACATAGCATATCATGGTAATTATATTGGTACTACGTCCAAGATGTGATTTTGTCGTATAAGAAGGGGATTTGTTGTGTCGTCTGTGTTTTTTCTTTTCCTTTTTTTGCTCTTGTTGTGTTGTTTTTATGTGTGTTAGTGTGTATGTGTGTGGTTTTCTTTCTTTTTCTTCTAGAATTGTTCCAACGAGAAGAAAGTGGGTCGGTGCAAAAAACCTCCATTTTTTACTGTTATAGTTCTACCGTGTTTTAAAAAAATGTTTTACTCGTCGAACTCATCTTTATAGGCCGAGCTGAGCTCGTAATTTAGGGTTAAAAAACACATTCAACTTTTTTTTAACTATGTTTTATCTACACGAACCGATTAATGGTCTTGGTGGTTTACTTTGGAATTCGTAGGGATGCGTCGGGGAAATGGGAGGTATTATGGTAGCCAAAGAGGGTTTTATTACAAAAGCGTTTACTCTGTGCTTGGGATTAGGGTAAATACCAAAACCTTTAAATAGCTTTTTCTCCAAAAAATGTTATATTAGAGGAAAAATCCGGTGCCAAATATGGGGAGCCATGTTTCGCTCAAAACATCCAACCCAAACATCCTTAGCCCTAAGATTTCACAGGGGTAAATGAGAAAAAAATAGTAGCGTTCTTCTGATACCAAAGGGTGACCATTCCAGTAAAATCAGGAGTTCTGGGGGGACCGAAGCTATTACGATCGTACAAGGACCTTTTTATACTGAACATATTGTATTACTCTAAAAAAATGAATTACACGGAAGTATATTTCGTAACACAAGGCAACAAGAGCAATTTTATGTTTAGTGCTATTTTCATTTCTAACTTCAACTACATGTAAAAGTATACAAAGAAGTGCAATGTTTTTAAAACCTGACAGAATAAATAAGAAGAATAGAACAGTTCATAATGCATTTGCATGGTTGATATTTATTTCTGGAACCAGTACACATCTGAAAGTCGCCTCAGCGTCTTAGCTGGAAATCTAAAATTTAGGTTAGTAGAGAATGTCAGAACTCCAGAATTTTGTCGAATTGCATTCCAAGAAAAACAAATCCAGACTTTTAGCCCCCATCTATCATGTCTATATAAAAAAAAATCAATTTTTGCAGCAGTGGAAAATAGTCTGAATTCCATGCTGTTTATACCCATTTGCATTATGTTTTTTTCATTTCAAATTTTCCGGTTTTTTCCCATCAGTCTGGTCTGGAAATTTTATGATGTCCTTTTATAGAAGTATAGTACACTGTTAAAAATGTGTTTAGCAATTAAACACTTTTCCCAATACATTCTTGCTAACACTTTATAAATATGTTTAAATACTAAACATGTTAATAGTGTTGAACATTTATGTTTATATAGAAATTTCACAAATAATGTTGATCTTCTAAACATCCTTAAAAGTGATATCAAGAAAGGGTCTAAAACACAGTTTTTAGAGTACTAATTTTGCTTATGAACCCAAATAAAGTCTTGCGGTTATAGCGAAAGCACATTTGTCATTAATCTGGAATTTTCCAGTACTATAAAATACTTCAACTCTTTTAAAAGAAAATTATAGTACTATAAAATTATTAAACTCTTTTAAAAGAAAATTAAAATGCACGCCAGCAGGCGATTTCTGATTTATGCTGGATTCTTGACAACCGAGGCTGATTCGTAATGATGTGATTGCACTCTTCAAAAACATTTCATGTAAAAACAGTTTTGTTCTATAACCCCGATTTGCATCTTATTCGTTCTTCTTGTTCTTCTTTGCTTCTTTTCTTGCCTTTCTCTTTTCTCTTTTAGATTTCTTTTCTATCTCGTCTGGGTTGTCTACGTGAAATGGCTCCTTTACAGAGATAACGCCACAGTCAACAATTTGTACTGGTACCGTGGGAAAAGCGAAGTCGTCGGTTTCAACATCTGCGATCTCTTCTACAACGTTCTGAGAAAAAAAAAGAGGATGACAAAAACAATTCGTGTTATTCTGCTGCTGCATTACAATCTCATAGGTGCATTAAGTATTTTAGCATTTTTAATATACCGTATATAGGAAATGACCTCAGTGGCATTTGTACTTTGTCGCTTTATATTTGACATTTGCATATCCGCTGAGTATTGTATTTGGCTCTCTAGCGGCGGAGAACCACAATTCTCCGCGGGACATTTGGCTGGATATTACTGTAGTATGACGTTCACACTAGCGATGTTGCGGCTCCCGTCGTACGGTACTCATACAATAGGCTTCTTTTGAGGCGTAGCAGCTAACTTGAAAAGAAGTACCGTACCGTACGACGGGAGCCGCAACATCGCTAGTAACACTACAGTCAATGTACGAACCCCAAATGGACATGATTCAATACTGGCTTCATAGAACATGTCTTACAAAGTAGAAGAGTCTAGTTCGGAGACATGACTTCCCATCATCAAGACAAGATTTTTACAGTGTAGTCCTATCTAAAAAGAAGTCCAAACAAGCCTAGTCTTAGATCCGTTGTTTTTTATGACCCGTACTGTTTTAAATGACCATAAACAAAACATCGACGTATTATAACTGGCAGCTGGGACTCAGTTCAGCTCCTGCAAAATATGAAATGTCTTCAATTTGCTCGCAAATGATATTATAGTCTAGGCCATTAGAAGAATACAGGTATAGTTTACATAACATACAGATAGGGACATTAAAGGGATTAGTAGAACCGATTGGCTAATTCCGAAACATTAAAAAAAAAAAAAAATCAAAATTCATATTTTTACATTTTTGTTACTGGCATGGATATGCGAACATAACCTGCAAGTGGTTGGCTTGAAATCAGTGTATTAAAGACAAGGCAGTACTTTTTATCTGATTCTGTAATTTCTATACGTGCGTATCAAAATTCCGACTTGAGATCAAAAAAGCCTTTCCTGGTGAATAGCACAGATTTTCAGCGTGATATTGTGCACCATGATCAATACAGTTTGCCCTCAAACACAACCATTGTTGATCTTTGTTTATTTTGTACTGGTGTAAGTCACAATCAGCTGTTTAGTGCAGATTTTGAGACACCGTCGCTGTATGTCTATTTGCGGGAGACGGTATGACCAATTTCCTCAAATACTTCAATTTTTTTTTCACTATTTGATGTTTTTTTCTACATTAAAGCAGTTATATGGAATTGTACACACTTATCCCCGACTTTTTTTTTTTTTTTTTTTTTTTTTTTTTTTTTTTTTTTTTTTTTTTTTTTTTTTTTTTTTTTTTTCAAAAACTGGGGTGTTAAAATCTTAACACCAAGTCGGTGTCAAGCTTGTTGTGTTAGTTTTTGGTGTTAAAATTTAGGATTTAACACCACTCGGTGTTGCTGCATAATTTTAATTATGGATGTTGGTGTTCTGTTTATGATTTGTTAGAGGCAAGCAGTTATAATAGAAGTACAAAATAACAAAGTTAAGCATTTTCTACTAAAATATCACATGTTACAAATATAAATGTTAACACCAAAGTTTGGTGTTAATTAACACCAGAGAGAGTGGTCCCGTATTGACTCCAGGAGAGTGTTAAATTACACCAGCAGTGTCGATTTGACACCCGGCAGTGTTAAAAAAATGACTAACACCATATGTGGTGTAAAATTAACACCAAGCAGTGTCATAGCATACATTGTAACACCAAAATTGGTGTTAATATAACACTAACATGGTGTAATCTAACACCAGTGGGTGTGGTCCCGTATTGACTCCATGATGGTGTTAAAATCAACACCCATGGTGTTAAAGTTAACACTCCAGTTTTTGCAGTGTATAAGGGGACATTAAAGGTGCAACGAGAGATTTTGAGATACCCAAATATTGTACCATAATATTAATTTCATGTATATTAGACACTCAATAGACTTCTTATCTTGTATTTGGCAACAGAAATGTCTTAAAAGAAAGAAAACAAGTGATTTTGATATGCTTATTTCAATATAAAACATAGGCTGAATTTCGTATTTGCTCCTATACGAAATTAGAAATTTCAAAATTTTTGTACCAAAAGAAACATTTCTCAGCTTAATCCTTTCAGGTAGGGATATTTTCATGGAAAGCTTTACATCAGGGCAAAAATCAGTACTTTCGATTTTTTAGGAACACCTGATATGTGAAATCTCTCGTTGCACCTTTAATAAGAGGCCAAAGACATCCAGGTAATCTGTAGACTAACGTTTAAGTTTTCCGTGACTTTAATCAACAAATGTGTCTATTACATGAATATCATATAGTCTCATACTCATTGGTATTAAAACCACAAAGGTCACAGACCGGTAAAAAGCCGTGGGAATCAACTAAGGCGTGTGTTTTCTTGTGTTAAATGCCATTTCCGTCGTCTGCTGAATTAATGACTCCGGAGTCATTAATTATAAAATCTTTCTGTTTACCCATAAGGGCGCGGATTTGGGCCAAATCATTTCAGGTGAGGGCTAATGTATATAAAATCTTTACAACCATAGAAAAATATAAATTTTGAAAAATCTCGAGGGCGCACTATTTTTTTTTCAAATGTGCCAGTGTCTCTACGACGTTGAAGATGATGATTTTATATCAACGTAAATACTAATTCAATCAGAGAATAGATATAAAACTTCGCTCATAACCCGGGCCCAGAAGGCAATCCCACTTACCATTCCTTCTAAGACCTTTCCAAAGACGACATGCTTTCCGTCCAACCAGCGGGCTTTGCTGAGTAGAATAATGAATTGAGAGTTGTTGCTGTCTGGTCCAGAATTTGCCATGGCAACCCAACCTGGACCCCAATGGCGGAGGTAGAAGTTCTCATCAGCAAAGTATTGGCCGTAGATGCTGCGACCTGTAAGATAGAGATGATCTTTTTAATTATTTGTTTTTAATTATTTATTCATATAATACGTTTTTATATGAGGAATTTAAGAACATATCCAGGAATTTTACAGTCATAAAATTTAAGATGATATATTGACGTCACAATGATGACAGGCGAAGGCACACGCCTACTACAGCAAATCAGTTGGGTTGGAATTGGGTCCTCTGTGGAACAAGTTTTTTTTTTCGTCGCCTATAATGACAGAAATTACAAAACTGTGGCCTTTTGGGAACTGTGATACATACATTTGCTTAAAAAAAAACGTTTTGCTTTACCACCTCTACTCTCCTACTGCCGGATATAGACCGGGGATCCCCTGATTTTTAGTATAAAAATCTTTATTTCAAAGACAATGTATGGGCCCTATTAGCTAAACCACTTTGAGGTAGTTTTAATAGGTTCGTTGAAATAAAATTACCCGTCCCCAAATTCTGTCGTTTGTCTTGAGAAATGTGGTAATCATTGCTTTTATTTTATATAAAATATTTTCCATAACAGACACTACAATGTTGCACAAACTTTAAACACTAAGGCGCAACATCACCTATAAGTTTTGAAAATATATTTGTTTTTGTTTCAGATAAGAAAGAACCCTGTACAACCAAAGGACGGTGTTTAGAACAAAATCACCTTAAAGATTAGAGGGACCTTCATGATCCAAATTTGTGGAAAACGCAAATAAAACAAATCTTCAAATCAACCATATAATGATACAGTGAATTTTTAAAAATCATCCGTGTTTAGAGAAGAGGAGATTTTTGGATTGAACAAGTAAGGGATTTTGTTACTAATTGTATAATACGGACCCCTCCTGTCCCGTCCATTTCTACTACATCTCCCATCATGAATCACAAATCTTGAACGATTCGATGCACTATTGTATTGGTTGTAATGATAGTCTCTTCTGCCATAAAAAACTAAAGCAGAAAAAGATGTTAAATGTCATTATAATTACAATCAGAACCATTAGGTGTATCACTACAAGCACTTCAAAGACTCTGACGAGCGTTTATTTGCCGAAAACTTTTCTTTCTTTACCCTTAAATACGTTCCCTCAAATTCCCCCAAAGACAGTCGTTTAGACAGTAAAGACTAAAGTTTTGTTTCTGAATCACTCTTATTGGTTTTATACAGCGCGCGTCATCATGCTCGTATTAGTGCTAAAGGGGGTTTTTGCCTTTTTCACACTTTGTTTCTTTTTTCCCTTAGTCTTTTATTATGAATAAATAGAGTCATGTATTTTGTACCGAAGAAATCTTGTATGGCAACATAACCCATAGACAACATTAAATTAACACTGGAACAAAAATTGGCTTCAAATTTCGCCTCCAATAATGCATTGTTTAACATTGGGTTCATTTTCTTTTCAAAAGTATATTTTAAGCTCGGTTCACCTTTCGGATACAAGCGAAGCCCATTAAAAGGCACACCCAGACCCCTATGATCTTAATTTGAGAACTACATCACCCCAATGCTCCCACAGATATCATATACTTACGTCATTCCTAAAATTTCCTCGTACCAAGGCGGCAAAGTTCTGCACAGTTACAGGACATGTTTCCCCAAATAATCCAATCACAATTCTCCCAATTGGTTCATCGTCAATAGCCATCTCAAAAATTTTTCTTGGTGACTAGAAGGTCATTTTTCGTGTCCATGGTCCATCCTCCCCATGGTTGTTTTCTTTCTTTTTGCCGCCTCGTCTTGTGAGGGCATTGGCGGGATATTGGGCAGCGCTCAACTCTGCCAGGACTACAAGCGAGAACATAGAGAAGTCCCAAGACAGAGAACTGGTTTGCCTGCTTGTCGATCCATGAATTGGCGTTTTACCCTCCCCTGTAAAATATGAAATACTATATATATAATTAAAGACTTTTGTCGAGACAGAACGAAGACTAACTTTGAATACAAACAACACATTTTTTTTCTCTTGAATGCTTGTGAAGTCGATATTTTTTAGTGTATCCGCAAATCCAGTTCTTTTTACAACCTTAAGCCACTATCAGTAATTTTTCTCACAAATCAAAATACCCATATTAATGTCTAAATTGCTTATTGTTTAGTCATTATCAACAATTTATATTACTCTTCTTTGTGAAAACAACACTAAAAGCATTTTAAAAGGTATTAAAGATGCCATTTTCGACTGTTTTTGTTGTACTAATACAATCGATCCCGACTTTTATTAGTAAAAAAAAATAAAGCATCAAATAGTCATTTCTTGACAATACGGCGTGGTTAAGCTTAGCCGCTTATAGGGGTCTCTACTTCAACCATTTCCAGACAACAGTGCAAAATAATGGACTGAAAAATAGGGGGCGCGCTTTGTTACATCCTGCGAAATCGCTGATAGTGGCTTTAATTTTTAATAAAAAAGGATCATTGATAAAATTTAGATACGAACTTAATTATCTATAGGTATCGTGGAACTATGAATAGGAAACAACAAAATTCCGTAATATGACCTTCCCACTGCAAAATGTTTCATAAATATTGGCCAACTTGTAAAAATATCAAGTCTAAATTACACCACGGTAAAAATATTATTCAAATTTTTAATTTTTTAGGTTTTTTCTTTTTTTAACAAATTTTGTAAAAATTTAATTCAAAAAAACATAAAACACAACAAAATTATTTGGTGTGTTATTCCAGAGATTTTGAAGATATAGCGATAAGTGAAGGAAAGAAAGCATGATTGTTGCCAGAATTTTCCTGTAAAATGTACAGTGTTAATTCCTGTAATTTTAGTATATCGTATAACTGAAATTTATAATAGTGTATGACAATGTTGATATTCTTAAAATTCAAATAAGAGAAACTCCACTTTTTAAATTGAGTCAAAAGAGTATGTAAAAGTGAACATAAAAACAGTATTTTGTTGTATTTTAAATTACAGACAGAATATGTATTTTCTAAGCCTCAATATTTTACAGTGATAACATTTTTACAAATAATGCTTATGTAGATTGTGTGGATATTTCAACCAACGGCGTCGGGAGAAGTTATTTATACCATGTCAATTTCACGGGGTTGAAAAATGCATATTCACTTTCAGGAAAAAAGCACAACTGAAGAGCGCTAACGTAAGTAACAAACAAATAAAGAAGAATCATACATAACTTTTAAGTCCAGACAAAAAGTGTTAGAATACAAAAATGGACAGCAAGAAACTATAAAGTGTAGATCCACCGGCTTACAGGGCTGGCTTCTTCCAGAGAGTTGCTGTTGAAAAGTGCCACGCCTTGGAACAAACCAGAGCTTTTATACTTTTCCATGTCCATACTATATAGCCAGCCGCTTATATCAATAATAGTCCAGTATTGTAGCCAACCTGTGACCATGACAGCTGCCACACCTATAAATCCGTTGCATCGGCAACTCTTGTTGGGATTTCCTCCGAACTACACGTTGCTAAAACCACGTTACAGATATTACATGCCATTCTATTTCATTTTCTCCACGTTTTAAAATGGTTTAAATTGAGATTAGCCCAACAAAGACCAATTTCATTAAAGTAATTGCTAAAAATAGCATAATTGTAATCCACCTCCAACTTTTATATCTTCTTCTCTTTAGAGAAAAACCCGTTCATACATCCTATAGTTGGAATTCGTCTCATCCGGAAATTGATCCGAATTATTCAGAATTATTCAGAAAAAAAATCAAATTCGCCTATACAACTCTATAGGTATAAAACACTCCACTCCACACGATCATCCAGAATTGATCCAAACTGATTTTTCTTTCCATTGATTAGTTAAAAAATTCGCCTCTTACTTTTCGAATACACCCTCCACCTGTTTAAAGGTGTAACGAGAGATTTTTAGGCCCAAAATATTGTTTCATAATAGTACTTTGCATACAGACTGTCTCAAAAAAAATACATCAAAGATTGATTTTTTTTGGCCAAAATCTAAGATCTATCTCACACTGGAAGTTAACTGACTTTTTTCAAGGAATGTTTCAGCTTTCATGATATTTTTCGTGTGTAATTTGGGGTGGTATGTGTGAAGAGTTAAGGCCAATTATCTGATACACTTGAAAGCACGGTGGTCAGTTCTGGCGATCCCGGATATCAACAGAGTGCCCATTGAAATAACTCAAGACATTTCAAGTCTTATTGAAAGGTTTAAAAACAAAAATTAGGTATAAAGTGATGCTCTTGTGAAAATAACATATTTTATAAGTTATTAATAATCAAAACAGCCAATAAAATAATGTAGCATTGGAAAATTCAATTCCAAACAGTCTCTCGGGTTGCCCCAGGTTTCAGCCGAAGGGAAAAAACCATTAAAAACACACTCGTCGAAAGTAAACTGAAGCTTCTGAATTAACACCAACCATCTGATTCCTGTATTATTGTTGTTTGTCGCAATAGGTGTCTTCATGTTGTTTTCCCTGGACATCTTGGGGTGTGGGGGAAAATTTTCCCCTATATACAGAACTTGTGGCTGTTTCATAGTTTCAGCAGTAAAATTACATGATATTAATATTATTGTCCCGCTGAGAGGAAGTCTCCCCGCATATTCCCCACAGCATAAGTTCTGGGGTTTTCAATTTTGAAAAATATATATTGATTAGTCAGTGCAAGTGACTATGATCTCTTTTGTTGACAAATTTGTAATCCAGCCAAGCGTGTACACACCTTGTACCTTTAGTTCTTGAACCTTCAATGTGAAAACTGGCCAAAGTGGTTATTTATCCTTTGGGTCACAATGACAAGATCTCCGGTTGGGGTGTTATCAAATGCATGAAATTGGATGAAATAAAAACGAGGAATTTAAGCTTAGGATCTGCTCACAAAATATAAATCAAAATATCTCAAAAAACCGTCCCAAAAAAACTCAGATGAAGCATATGGGCTTAGAAAAGGACTAAGGCAAAGGGTGCTCACTCATCATTATACATACATACACGCTGCTCAAGCTGGCAAGTAATTTAAATTAAACATTACAAAGAGTGCATTACATACAAAGAAGGTCATAAAACATATACGATATTGTGCGAAGAAGCCACAAACAAAAGAATATTAAAGAAAGAGGAAGTCCTGGCAGTTACATGCAAAAGCCTGGAACCATTTAGTCTAGGCCTACTTCTTTGCACAAGTGGGGGGGGGAAAACTAAAAGTATGGTCTATAATCCCCCACCTTCAAAAAAAATCAGAAATATCAGAAAATACGACTAATATACCACATGCGTAAATACATGTAATTTCATGCGTTTTGTATAGATTACTATTGTGGAAATCGTATAAAAACACTCAGTGTGTAAATTTGGTAAACCACTATATTTTAAAGGTACCGCTGATTTGACTTAATCCGAAACATCGACAAAATCATCAAAATTCATATTTTGTATGTTTTGTGACTGGCGGGGTATCGCGAACATAACTGCAGAGGATGTGATGGCTTGAAATCCTGTATTGAAGACAAGTCAGTACTTTTTATGTGATTATTTTCTTACGCGCGTATAAAAATTCCACTTGAGATAAAAAAAAACCTTGCCCGGGGAATATCTCAGATTTTAAGACAGGAAATTGTGCACCGATTGATTTCAGTGTGACTCAAACACAAAACAGTATGATCTTGGTGATCTGTACTGATGTAAACCACAATCGGATGTTTCGTGTAGATTTTGAGACCCATCGATGTTTGCGGGTGGAGACGGTTATGACAAAATTTCCTCAAATACCGGACCTCATTTTTTCAATATGTTGTGGTTTTTGTTTTACATTTAAAGCAGTGGAATTGTACACACTTATTCCTGATGGTAAGTTAAAAAAATGGCAATTTCCACATTTTTTCGATTCTCCTCGCATTATCGCTGCTAATCCCTTTAAGTATAATAGGCAACATAACAACACAAACAGGGGAAACTGAAGAAACATATCCAGGCCGAGGGACTGGAAAAGCATTTAACACAAATAAGTAATGACAGATTTACTGCAACAATGTCCCAAAACTTGTACTTGAACTGCATTGACCCCCATTGAAATCCTGACAACTTGGAAAATTTACTGTATCTTAAATTGAAAAGGCCATAATTTCTCGTACCCAGAGTCAATATGTAAAGATACCAATGGAAAGCTGACACTTTGAGCTACATTTTACCGGGCAAGGGAGTGCGAATAGTAGTTTCTCTTGCCAAATATGAGGGCAAATCTCCATAACCAGTTGAGTGATGCATGGATTTCCCCGTGTTAAAAGAGTGTGTGTAAGCTAGGCAGAGCAGATGCACGTAACTTGTTCATATGAAAGAGGAAGTCCTGGCAGTTACATGCAAAAGCCTGGAACCATTTAGTCTAGGCCTACTTCTTTGCACAAGTGAACTAAAAGTAGGTCTATAATCCCCCCACCTTCAATAAAAATCAGAAATATCAGAAATACGACTAATATACCACATGCGTAAATACATGTAATTTCATGCGTTTTGTATAGATTACTATTGTGGAAATCGTATAAAAACACTCAGTAAATTTGGTAAACCACTATATTAAAGGGATTAGCAGCGATTTGCTAATCCGAAACATCGAAAAAATCATCAAAATTCATATTTTTGTATTTTTGTTACTGGCGTGGATATGCGAACATAACCTGCAAGTGCAAGTGATTGGCTTGAAATCCCTGTATTGGAGACAAGGCAGTACTTTTTATTTGATTCTGTAATTTCTATACGCGCGTATCAAAATTCCTACTTGAGATAAAAAAAAAACCTTTCCCGGTGAATATCTCAGATTTTAAGCAGGAAATTGTGCACCTATTGATCAGTTTGACCTCAAACACAAACATTATTGATCTTTGTTTATTCTGTACTGATGTAAACCACAATCGGCTGTTTAGTGTAGATTTTGAGACGCCATCGCTGTTTGCGGGAGACGGTATGACAAATTTCCTCAAATACCGTACCTCATTTTTTCAATATGTTGTGGTTTGTTTCTACATTAAAGCAGTGGAATTGTACACACTTATTCCTGATTTGTAAGTTAAAAAAATGCATTTCCACATTTTTCGATTCTCTCGCATTATCGCTGCTAATCCCTTTAAGTTACTAATAGGCAACATAACAACACAAAAGGCCCATCCTTCTACATGAAGCTCTGATGTCAGAGCTTCACTGTACAGAAGTATGGATGGATGGAGATCTTGGGCAATACATGATAGCAGAAAGAAAAAGTGTTCTAAGAAAAATTGTTTACAATATAAACAACCTGATCCAGACATTAAAATTATTTTGCATAGTTTCAAAAAGAAAATAATATTCACAGACGAAAACCGACGTTTCGGTGATTTCAGAACTCCAGTTTCACTACTATTTTCGTGACAACAAATGCACGCATGACCCATCCATCACCGGTGGATCGAATTTTTCCATAGAGTTGCGTGGTAAATGATGTGAATTTTGTAGCAAAAATGTACTTTTTGAAACATATTTTTTAAATTTTAGATTCGTTATCAGCACAAATGAATGTACTATAATCTAATTGAAATTCTTCGGCCTATAGCATGATGCCAATACCTTAAAAACTAAACTGTCAAATAACAGGGGCCGTAAAAGTACGAAAGTACGGTAAGGTAAATAACCGCGTGAAATCACAACTTCAACGTTATTATTTAGTGTTTGCTGTTTGTACTTCATAATTTTACAGATATCAGATGGTAAACTGTAAGAAATCAGTGTAAACTTACCAGACTGGTGGTAAAATGCCGTTACAGAATATGACAGCATAAATACACTGTTTATGTACGGTAATACTGGCAGTCTGGATGCATCATGGAATTGCTAGTAAATTACCGCAATTTTACGGATTTTTAAAAAGAGTCTAAAACCATACTTCATATATAATAATGTTTTCATGTTATTAAAACGTTTTGAAGTGAAAGGATTAGTACGTTTGTCCAGTGTACTTTCAGGTTTTAAAAATCGACAAAAATGGCCCATTGACCGCAAAGAAAATGCAACAAATCTGTAAAATTAAACACATTTGCAATGTTACAAAGATTTGTATAATTATGCACTACATTTTTTTCCAAATTAACTCTTTGCACGCTGGGCAAATATAACGCATAAGTCAGTAGTGGCATTTGAGATGGCTTTCCAAATATTTGTAGGTCATTTGGGATGTCATCTAAAAACGAACAACAAAGACTAGGTCTTCTTTGGATTCATTTGAATGCATTTTTCACGCTGATTCTGCATTTTGCTCATGGAAATAAATAATTTGGAAATGTTTATAACAAAAAAGACCAAAATTGACCAAAATTCATCTTTGAGCGAGTATACCCGCGCGCAAATAGTTAAGAAATTAATAATTAAACTATACAAATACATGTATAATACAAAATGCAGGATTTGAGTTCTATAAGAGTTTTTTAACTATTCATTAATATAAGAGAGAAAATAAGACACAAAATTACTGTCAAAACTCTAGTTAGTATAGTAACGTTGATAAAACCAACAATAAAGTAACCATAATACTGAAAAAATAATTTCCTGTATCTACTCAATAAAATTAAATGTAACCCGGTTGCATTTAATTTTATTGAGTAATTTCAATGAGTATTTTTTTAAGTTATCACTTATCATGTATTTTAATTCAGATACTTCAAAATACTTGAATCAGTACAACTTTAAATAATGTTTATGTACTCAAAATCACACTACTTTATTGCACTTATTTAGTAAGTGCACAAAGAAGTTAGTCCAATTATTAATCAAGTTGCTGGAATTCAAATTAATGTTGTAGGTATGTGGGAAATAGGGAAAAGAAAAGAGGGAAAATAAAAACAAAGAATGTTTTTGAGGTACTATGTGCCTTATTTTAAGATTATTCACCGTAATACATTAGTTAATTATTCATCATGTAAGTATTTTTTTTTACATAGTCCTAACCTAACTGGGAATCGAAACCGTGACCTCATGCTTATGAAACTAAATACTTAGCCACGCCACTGCGCTATATGAGAACATTTAAAGGTGCTTGTTCCGATCGCCTCTGGGACCCCCCCCCCCCCATTTAACCGAAGTAATATAAATTTTGATATCAGATGAAAGGCCGTATTTTTTTTCATTATCGTCCTGAAATTTCACCTTCCAAATCCACTTCTTTGCAAAGATATAAACAAAAAAACTGCCGTTTTAGTGGTTAACCATCAGTATTAGCACAGTAGTGAATAGGGCCTTGCAATGTGCATTATCGCTTCTATTATCAAGTGGAGAACAAGATAAACATAAATCGGAACACCTACTTTTAATTTGAATTCAAATCTATTACGATTGAATCTAAGGTAAATAGGAGAGAGGTGAGCTTTAAAGCTCGAAACTTTTAAGCTGTATAATGCTCAGAACAAATGGCACCATCGATTTTTTTTTAAATTAGAAAATAAACACGAAAGCCCCACGGTTAACAGCTTCCTTACATATTGCCCTGAACTATGGTCTATACATGAATACTGATACCTAAGAATACTGTCTACGGTAGATAGCAATTGACGCACGTGTGTTGTATTACGACGAGAAAGCTGTATTTACTATGCTTTGTATCAATGTATTATTCATATTTAACAATTTGAATCTTATTATACTGTATTTTACTTTGTTGTCTCTTTAGTAGGGTTATAAATGAGAATCCCATTCTAGAAGTTTGGGGAAGAAGGTTTGAAGATGTTTTTCTATAGTTTGGAGGGTGCTGAATCAGAATTTTTGGGTCCAACCTCTGGGAAATGCGGGGAACTTTGTAAAATAAGGGGGTAAAATTAGTACGGGGGAAATTTGAAATCAAGTCAAAATGTGTTTTAATGTGCACCAATGTATTTGTCTCATTATAGCGATTAAAAAAGGTATAGTTTGTCTAGGTTCTGACCTTTAGTTAAACAGGTACAGCTCTTTTAAGGTTCAAGGTCATCCTGGGGGTAAACCTTACCCAGTGCTCCGATTTTGTTGAAACTGGTGTCAAATTGTTCGTCTTGCATTATTTTACAATGTTTGGCATTTGGTTTCGTAATTAGTGGGTCTACCCATAACAAGGGTCTACATAGTCTTTTGGGGTCACTAAAACTTGACCTCAAATTGTATACAGAGCTGTCACCCAAAGACTTAAAACACATTTTCTGCTTCAGTATGAATAGAGAAATAATTTGACACCAGTTTAAAAAAAGAATGAGCATTGGATATTTTTTGCCCCAGGATGACCTTGAACCTTATCAGGGCTGCAGCCATGTAACAAAAGGTCCGAACCTATACAAACTATACCTTTTTGTAATCCTTATGAGACAAATAAATTGGTGTACATTTAAACACACTTTGACTTGATTTCAAATTTACCCCTGTACTAATTTCCTCCGCCCCTTATTTTACAAAGATCTCCACATTTCCCAGAGGTTGGACCCAAAATTCTGATTCAGCACCATCCAAACTATAGAAAAACATTTTCAAACCTTCTTCCCCAAACTTCTAGAATGGGATTCTCATTGTATAACATACTACTTTTACTATCATGAAAAAAATTGAATCATATCTTCAAAAGGGAATGACGTATGTGGGGACGTATGTTGATGTTTGAGAAAGTGGCGTGGTCTAGTGGTTAGCAAGCTTACCTCTGGACCAAAGGGTCCTCGGTTCTAACTTGATGGATTTAATTCGGGAACTCAATTCGAGATTTTCTTTGTATAACAGATATTGATTAAAACCTGAATACCACTTTTTTATGGTTCATTTGACATGGGCAAAGGAACCATGGAAGCTTGCATGAAAGTTTCCCCCATTCGGTGTGTTTGAATGTTGCAACATGGTGCTGATGCTGCCTTTAAGTTGCATTGTTTCTGAGATATTTCCGTTTAAGTCTGTTCGAAACAAAGAGGTTCTATATAGAGAGGCAAAACGTTACGTAATCTTTAGAAATTCACCGTCTCGCATGTTTTGCCGACCACAAAGAAAACCTAGAGTACCAACAATAGAAAGCAATGGCTGCCTCAGCTTATTCCACATACGGTGGGGGCCGCTTTGCATATACACTAATCGGATGTGATTACATTAATGTATGGTGTAGAGGTGGCCAGGTGTTGTAATAATAGTGTACATGGATCATTGTGATCAGATACTCTTTTTCTCATAATGCAATGCGCGATTAGGTGAAAAGATGTTTCAGAGGCGGTTTAAAAAAATTTAAATCAGACGAGATGTGTCCATTTCATCGTGCTTGGCCCATGGGTAGGCAAAATTTGAAACCACCAATAAGCACCCAACTTCCAACAACTGATATTTTGGCGGACGGAAATTTTGTATCGAATGCATTATGTGTGTATACAAGCCACCCAAAATATTATTATTCCGTGCAATATTCAAAATGTCAGCGCCAGCACGGACGAGGTTGAATGCGTTTTCACCCCTTGGTTCGAAACTCGTGGTTGTTTTTGATAGTCAGATGTCTATGTCTGATCATGTCACTCAATTATGTAGATCTATCAATTGGCTGATAAGAAACATCAACAGAATCCGTTCGTATATTGACTATGAAACCTGTCATAATACAGTTAGAGCGCTTGTACTATCAAAACTTGATAATGTGTTATTAAATGGTATATCTAAGAGAGATCTCAGTCACTTGCAGAAAGTGGAAAACAAAATGTGCACGGCTAATATGTTGCAAGCCCAAATATGAACCTGCTACTCCTCTCTTGAAACAATTGCATTGGCTACCGGTCAGGGAAAGGATCATTTATAAGACATTATTGTATGTTTATAGTCACTGAGTACTCCCCAATACATGCAATCCTGCCTTGTTGTGAAAACTCTCTCTCAGGGCTCTATGAGAACTCGCTCTTATGGTAGTGTTAACCTCTTGGTGCCTCGGACCAGAAAATGTGCTGGGGACAGAGCCTTTTCAGTGGCAGCTCCACATTTGTGGAATTTGTTGCCAATGTCAATTCAGAATGCTGCTAATATCAATTCATTCAAGTATATGCTCAAAGATCATTTGTATCCTTAGGTTTATTGCTTTGCTGAATTTTTCTGTTTTGTTTACTTTTCATTGTCATACTCTGTGCTTTGTAACCGTCGGAAAAGGGGCATTATAAATGTATGTTATTATTATTATTATTATTATTAAGTTATTATTAAGTTGTAAATTCTCTAGCAATTTGGCCTACAGGCCACGATTTGAGATTACAAAAACCTTGATGATTGTTATCATTTGTTTTCACTAATGAATCTGTGTATAATATGTATTCTGGGGGTTCGCCAGCTTCGTAACCATATCATGCATTTCCTCTCATCTATTCGTTATTATTTTGTTAGGTACCTTGTCAGTCTATGTATATTTGAAACTTTGTCAATTTGTGTATGTACGGTGCAGCAATTTGACTTACTGTATGATGGAAACATGTATTAAAATTAAAGAAATGTATGTATTAGTCAGGTTCACTCTGTTCAAATATTCCTATTTGTTGGCTTTTTATGGAGATTTGCTACTTTTTGCATTTTTCTAAAGTTTAGATGCCACAGAAACAGAAAATCAATGTTGGCATTTTTTTAAAATCGCGTATCAGGAGCCAACTTGGATTTCAAAATGGCCGCCATTTTGAACCTATAATATGCTATATCTTGGCTTTTAAAGCACATAGAAATGTAATTCCACCATCTAAACCTATGTTGGAGAATGTCAATCTCAATGCAACAACATTAGATCATGTGGCTGTGGCGGCCATTTTGAATTTCAAAATGGCCGCCAAGGGAAGTTGTATTTTGCCATGCCTATCTCTGAAGCTAGTAGAGACATGATTATGCCATCTATACACATGTTTTCAGGGTCTAGGAATCCATTAAGAACATTAATAACGGCAATGGACCAATTGGTTGTGGAAGCCATCTTGAATTTCAAAATGGCCGCCAAGGAGAAGCCATTTTTTGCCTACATTCTCGTCTCTAATACTAGTCAATTCTTGATTCTGGTGTATATACCCCCAGGCTATACCCATGTTTCAGAGTCCAGTAATCCAATAACATTGTTAACAACAACGGATCATTTGGAAATGGCAGCCATCTTGAATTTTGCCAATAGCTGCCAAGTAAAACCACTTTGCCTATAAAAGGTATGCGAATGATAAGGTATGATAAGGTTACAAGTTTAATTCTAAAATTATGTCTTTAACAAGGCTTGTATTTGACATTTTCTGACAATAACACTTCGTTAACAGGCTCGCAATTCAAGATGGCGGCCTGTATGGCTACATTCAAAGATGTTAAAAAGCTAGAAATTACCACAAAGCTAGAAAATATCTCGCATTATTTATTTATAACATCCATATTTTTTTCCCAAGCAAAACCTTTAATATGATTCAATCACAAAGCATATAAACACATTAAATTATAGTATACATAAAATTTCTATACATATACATCCATAAGTTTTGATAGAAGGGTAAATTATAAGTCACATTATGTCTTCAAGTTGTCTATTAGAAGGTCACATTGATGTTTTTGCTTTGTAAACATGCTTATAATATTTAAGATGGCAGCCACAATGACCACCTTCAAAGATCTCAAAAATATATCAAAATGTCATACCTATATGTAATATATTATTTAGCATATACCAGAAATTTACGATAAAAGTGTAGATAATACGAGATTTGTCTCTAACCATTACAAAATCATATTTGCCATTTTTATTTGGTTACATATGCTTAACTTTAAGATGGGGTCAATACATTACTAATATTACTAATATATGGCACTTAAAAGTTTTTAAGGATTCTGAAAGATGCTCATATTTGCCGCCATATTGAATTGTATGAAAGGTTAACAAAAGAGAAAAATCAGATCATGACTTTCTAACAGTTTCTTCTAGTTAGAGTAGTCAAAGACAAATATATAATGTCACACATTTGCATTTATTTTCATCATGATGTTTAGTTTATGTCCAAAATATATTGCAGATAATACTGCTATGGCAATGGATAAAATTGAAATATCTTACAGGTGGCCATATTGACCTTTACTTTGAATTTTATACATGTCTAACTTAAAAAAATCAAAATGTCATAAATAAGCTTTTAATGTTCAAAGCAACTAATCTCATACTTTTAATTAACAATTTAATAGTAATTTGTGGATGATATAAAATATATTACAAATTATATTATACGACAACAAGTTCAAAGATCTTGCAAGGTAACCATTTTGGCTCCCAACTTGGATTTTAAGTATGTTTACTAGTTTCTGATGGTCAAAGATATATATTCAAAGATATATATTTGGATGATAGGCATATGGCAATTAAGTCTAAAGGTTCGGAAGGTGACCATTTTGAAATATTAGCATATTGAAACAAAAATGACAGATATGATTTTCTACTAAGGAGAAAGACATATTTCTGTACTTTAGTTTACACTTTTGCTGTAACTTTATGATGATAAAACTAAATATATAACTGACAATTCAAACATTTTAGTTGCATGTTTGAAGTTGGCCATATTGGCGGCTATCGCAAAATTGTATATTAGGAAAACAAATGATTTTTGGATTTAACTAAATATATAATTATTTATATTGCATATAAATTTATATAACAATTTCTAGATTTTAAAGGTCTCAGAAGGGGGCTCATGCATATTGGATACCACCTTGAATTGGAGCATGTTAACAAAAGAAAAATACCATATATGGATTTTAAGGGTCAAAGGCATATTGGCCAATCCCATACTCTAACAAAGTAGGACAGAAGGACACCAACTACTCCACTACTTAAAGAGCTCCATTTTCTACTGATCAGTGAGCATGTTGTCTTTAAGCTTATGCGTCTTACCTACAAGGGTATTTCTAGACAATTGCCATCATACTTGTCCGAATACCTCACTTGTATATTCCTGGCAGGCCAGTCTTGTGGTCTGAAGATAACAAGACGCTCCTCACTGTTCGTCGTACAAAAGAGGTCAGTGAGTGACAGGGCTTTATAAGCAATGCAGCCCCTAGCCTATGAAACTCTTTGCCCATCTCCAGGTCCACCGTTACTTTTAAAGGTCCCAGGAAATGCAAATAGAATTGATGTGGTTTGTGTCAAGTCTACAAGGGAGGGACTAGAAAGCATTCAATTTGGGTTGGTGATGACATCATTATGTGAAAACATTAGTGAAACATGCTTTTTAATCTGAATCAAGAACATTCCAGGGAATGTGTGAATCGTATTCATGACATGCACTGAAAAACAATAGTTTCACTAATGATGTCACTGGTAGTGTATTCTTTTTTGGTCTGTTTATTGGAATGGAATGTCCCGTAAAGATTTGGAGTAGGTTTATCATCTCATTCCTGGGACCTTGAAGAAACCAGTCAAATTAACTATTTCAAAGTAGTTGAGCTTCAGTAAATTGGGCATAACGGCTCGGTAATTGTTTTTATTAGATTGTGTTACTGTTTCTTATACTATAGATTATATCTCAAGGTCATACTCTTAATCTATGATCATCATGTTTTAGTTAAGCAGATAGTGGCAACAATGTGCATTTGGGTATAACAGCATCAAATTTGCAGAGAGGTAGAGAATTAAATTTGGAAACATTGGATATGGAACCAAATGCCCCAGGTAAATGTCAAAAAGGTCAACTAGAGGTAAAAAGGTCAAAAAATTTTGGTCAAATTACATTAAAGGGATTGCAGAATAGGTCTTAAAATAACCACAATATGCCATGCAAGAGGTAGAGAATTAAATTTGGAAACAATTGGATATGGAACCAGCCTAAAGAGGTCAGTTCAAGGTCACCTAGAAGGTCACAAAAGGTCAAATAGGTCAAACATACATTTAAAGATCTTAATGGTCTAAAATTACCACAATATGCATGAAAGAGGTAGATAATTAATTGAACAATTGGATATGGAACCACCTAAAGAGGTCAAGTTCCAAGGTCAACCTATCAGGTCACAAAAGGTCAAATTCTTATCAAATACATTAAGAAGATGCAGCTAGTCTAAAATCGCCACAATAATGCATTGAAGAGGTAGAGAATTAACTTTGGAAAACAATTGGAAGGAAACCACCTAAACAGGTGTCAGTTTTTCAAGGTCACCTAGAGGTACAAAAAGTCAAATGAGGTTCAAAATACTGATTAAATCATCAAAAGAATCCGGACCAAGACTCTTTCTCAGGGTGTACCAGCGTTTGGAACCGAATGACCTCTATGTACCTTTGACCATGTTCTCACATGTCTCTGCCAAATATTTTTAAATTGATGTCAAAATTAATCTTCAATGTAGATTTCCTTTTTGGGACACGCTTATTATATTCGACGACACGAACAGGCTCATTGCACCCATTGGATTACACGCTTATTCCGCCAGAGTGTAAATGTATGATCATGGAATATAGCGTGTAATCCAATGGGCGCACTGACTAGTTTCGTTTCCTTTTGTTTCTTCAAATATAATACGCCTGTGACGCCCTGTGTTTTTTCTATCATTATTTGAAGAACTTGGGATTCATGGCAAGTACAAGATTTCAACAAATTTCTGCAGAAACAGGTTTTCTACATAGTCACTCTTGTGCATTCATAAGAAAGGCATTTATCAAAACCAATGAGTTCGTGAACTCGTAAAGAGGCACATTTGAATTCTAACATGTTCAACTGTGTCCTGATAATAGAATATTGAGTCTATATTGGTTTGACAAATTTGGTCTACATATTCCACATTCTGTTTGGCTCCTTGGCTCCTGTTTAAGACATTCAAACATGTGTCATGTCGAGCATTGGGTGCACTTATATTTTCTTTCTGACCGTTTTATCTAATGAACAGTACATGGTTATGGAGTGCAGATACCACTCTTAAAATTCATGTCACTTTTTACTAGTGTCGAGTAATAGGATTTACACTTTTTTTCGATTCAATTGACCACAACCGGGTAAATGTTGGCAAATATCACTATATTCTGGTCGATTTTTACCAAGTTTTCATCAAATTTGACTAATACCATTGTAAGATCATATTATGACTAGGCATTTTTAAAGGTGCATCATGCTTGTTATACAGCAGAATCCTAAGTTTCGTCACCTATGAACCAGCGCCAGGGTGCTTAACACCAACTTAACACTAACAGTTTGCGGCTTAGTCACTTCAGAGGAGTTTAAATTGGGGAGGCAATTTCCTTAATTCCACATATTTGATGGTTTAAAGTACTTTAAAAATTATCCAAAGCAAATAAGCTCAAATCACATAAATCATTCCGATCGTTTTTTGACACGGACGTACCTGGAATTGTATCACTTTTGATGAAAGGCCATATCTGCTCATTGAGATTTCAGTCTTTTTACTCCATATCTTTCTCAAGATAGAGGCAAAATACTGCTATTTTAATGGTTAACCATTAATGTTAGCACAATTGAAACCGAATAGGACGGTTGTATACAAGTCATTATCAACTTCTATATATAACCAAACCAAAGTTTGTTTTCCATATACTGGCCATGATGTATGCAAGTACCTGCTCTCATAGAAGTAGACAACGCGATGGATCGACATAAATCGGACAAGCACCTTTAAAGTACCGCAAAATGTAGCTGAAGATCAAATAGTCGCAATTACATAAACATACAGACGAAATAACCCAAGCTATAGTCTCACAAAGCTGGTCCGAATTTGAATTGCCTAACGTTTAGATATGAATTGCAATGTTATTAACTTAGTTTTGATTTGGGATTGTTCATTCAACTCACAAATGGTGCATTGTTTTTGAAAAAAATAGTTAAAATGAATAATAGGGCCATTATCTCATCTTGTTTATAAAAATTTGAACCAGGAACCACAAGGTTGCATAACTCGAACACATTATAAACATTTCCATGGATCTATTTGTGACATTATTTTCGACTTAATCAAAAACGGTTTTCTTCATTCAAAGGGACACAAGAAACTTTTCTGAGGAGACAAAATCTCTCTAAATGGCCTTTGGTTTAGATTACCAACCGAGCACATTTCAAAGGGTTATTGATAAAGAAAAGAAAACCAAAAAAAAACAACACACAAACACGAAGTTTTGAACTTGCCCTCTGTCCAGATGAGCCTCATAAACAGTATATTGGTTATCTTGCCATGCACGACAGAAAATACCAAGCATAGGTTATTACTTGAAGTGGCTTTTACGCTTATCCTCCAGGTTGATTAATATATTGGTAAAATTGGTTTAAAAATGGGGGGGGGGCATATTTTGCTGGAAATGTCCTATCTCTTTAAGCTTACTACTTACATGTGCATTTTACCCGAGTGTAAACGAGTGAACGAGGAAATTTCACTCCCAAAAGAGACACTTGCAACCACTCAAAAATGAGTGTTTGTTAATTAAAGAACGATTTCCACTCAAGATTGTGAAAATCACTCCAAAAAAGAGTGGAGGTCCCCTCGTTTTCGTGTTTTCCTTTGTTTAACTCCTTAAAAGTGTGGCCCTTCGTTAACTCCTCAAAAGAGTGATTTTTGGCACTTTTTGAGTGAAACTCCTCTTTTATGTACAAACCACTTTGTTTGGTGGGTTAACAAGAGTTTCATTCTTTAAGGAGTGAAAATTTTCACTCGTGTACATTTAGACAGAGCACACCTTCCCATTTTATTCACAAAGTAAAGCTTATTCACACAAATTTGAGTTTATCCCGACTTGTGGTTTTATGTTTTTGAGCAAATGCTTGTTTCCCACGATCCCATAGTTAGTGTGCTGGAATTTCTTCCATGGAAGAAATACAATTAAATTTCTTACAGATACGAACCAATTGCACGTAAGGATTTGGTACACATGGATTACTAGGGCGAATGGTTGCAGATCATATAAATATCTAAAATTTTTTGAGTCAAATCGGGGGAGGGGGGGGAGTTGTGGATCACAAAATGCCCTTTAATCATAACGCATAAACATGTAATTGAAGAACACAGGTACATAGCTCACTGGGATACATTTCAGTCAATCTCAAGTCACATCACATTTTAATCACCAAAGCACATTAATATTAATATATTTTATAATTTTGCACTACGGTGGTTAACATTTTAAAGGGAGAAATCATAGTGCTGTGTCCTTAGTAGATTAGGGCATGAATACCTAGATTTGGATCAAAAGGGGTACATCAAATAGGCAGGGTATAACCAAAACATGGGTACACTTTAAAGGAATCTGTGAATTTAAGAGCAAAGCTCTCAAATGCGTACAATGGAGCTGGGTCCTGCACAACCCTAAATCAGCAATTTATCCCATTGGATAATTTATGCTATTGCACAGATAATTATAAAAACATGTCAAAGTCCTCAACTTGAATGAACTTGCGGGTGTATTAAAACACAAGGGTCAATCCTAAGTGGAGGAAACTGATCATTTGCATTATAAGGTTATCTCCCGATACAATAAAACAATGGCAATCCTAGGAGTATTCCTGCAATCAAAACAAGATTTGTGTCTTACCCAGGATGAAAGGTCTTAGTAAAGACAGACAATGTGAAAATGGGTTTTTTTTTTACAGGAGTATATTTTAATTTACTTATCATGTCAGTATTAAGCATATCACAATATATCACTCGGTACCAAATTAACAGTATATAAAATCCTAAAAGATGTAAATTATCAACAGAAAGGTCAATGACCTCAGATGACCCCAAATGACCCTGTTTGACCTTGAGATGATTGACAGTGACGTGGTTCCATATCTTAAATAATCAGTCTTTATTTTAAACATTAGGCCAAGTTTCATGCTTTTTAGAAGAATGCACAATCTTACAATATATCCCTATCTGCTTAACTATTTAACAAACAGAAATTAAATGCGGTTACCTTAAATTGATAAGGCACTCTTCTATGATGTTTGTATTGTATTGTTACACATTTTTGATGATATAACCAATATGCAACAGGTAGGGTAATTAGAGGTCACCACAAATCTTTTGATTATGGCAATTATACTCCCCATCTTGAAATGGACAGCTAATGAAGCCAAATTATCAACTGGACTTTTTAAATTCAAGAACCATAGCTCAGTTAGAATTACAATTTTATTATACTTTCTGGATGATGGAACTAAACATTCAGATATCAGATATTAGTAGACTTAAAAGATTTGTAAAGGTTGGCCATATTGGCACCTCTTAATTTTTGAGCTTGTTGGAAAAACGAAATTACCAGATAATAGTTCCTACAGGGCATTGAAAGGTGGTAACAGACAGATATTGCAAGGACTTCAATTTGTACATTTATTACATTTTTGCAGGCAAAAATGTATGTAAATACTACACTGCTCAAGCGGCCATTTGAAATTAAGATGGTGCCAAGACCGAGGTTTACAAATGTGTTATCAAAATACTTATTGAATTTCCTATTATAGACCATGGAAACAGGATATAACCTTAGAATCATGCCTCTATCAGTCTCAGAAACGGGATAGGGGCAAAAAAGGACTTTATTGGCGGCCATTTTAAATTTAATATGGCCGCCAAATCCAAATGATCGATGGTGTTATCAATGATCTTATTGGATGCCTTGACCCTTAAAACATGGTATAGACACCAGAATCATGTTTGCTTCTACTAGTCTCCGAGCCCGAGATATGAGCAAAAATTGGCTGCCATTTTGAATTCAAAAATGGCGCCATAGGGGGAATTAAAAAAATGCCAAACCATTGATTTTCTCATGCATGAACAAGAAGCTTTCAGAAAATGTATAGTTTTCCTAATCTCCATAAAAGCAACAAACTTACAAAGGAACCCGACTCTATATCATCATCAGCCTTTTTTGTCTGTCACGGTTGGACGAAAGCCTCACCAGTTTCCATGCTGGATTTCGGCCCACCCTTCCACGCTGGCCTAGTTTGGGTTGGAAGGGACCCTGGTACATAGTGGAGAGTGCAGGTAACAGACCGGGATGGTCCCCTACTCTTTTCGCTAAGGTCTGCAACTTTTTAAGTGTCGGAATGACTCCCTGATTACACGGGATCAACAGCTTTACATGATTCTCCGAACCATGAGGCGCCGGGCACCATTGCATACACCTCCACATTTTACACATGGGTGGGAGCGAGGAGAAATTCAATAATCACACTACTGTGCAATTATGCAATTTCCGACCTTATAGGAATATTTGAGTATGACAAGAAACCCGACTCTTGCGGGGCTCGAACCAGGGCCGCTCGATCGTTCTTAAACCCTGCCGACGGTTCAGCACCTTAGATCACCCAGCCACCTCGCCCTCAGATCCTGTGCCATTTTCACATTTTCATCAAAATTAAAAAATAAATAATTGCTCAAATAGGTAGCTCAGGCCGCTATACTGGCACGTAACAACTCTGTTAGTCTTCGAATATCCTTGACACCTGTGTGAGGTCAGTGATCATTGGTGGATTTCATTGTGATCTTGCAGTAGACAAAAATTGGCAGGGACAACCATCCCTCCCGATATCATAACACTCCGCAAGCCTGATCTTGTCCTTATCATTCTGCTCTCAAATCTACCATTATTGTTGAGCGTACCATCCCTTTGACAAAACATCAGAAAGCTCACAACCACAAAATTGATAAATACCCTTGTCTCACTTTGGAATTGAAAGAAACAGGGTTTTGACGCCAAACTTTTGTATGAAATTGGGAGCCGAGGTCTCATTACAGAAAAAATAAGTACAATATTCCAACCATTATTTGATGAATCGCTCCCAGGGGTAGGCATCTGAAAAGAGGCAATGCAATACAATTTTTGAAGGACCTCAGCAAACGTGAATTTAGGTTCATAATGTGTTATACTCCAAGTATGACGAGGAGTGGTGTGTCAACTAAGTTTTATTCCAAACTGAAATATTTCTTTGTACATTATTATGTTTATAGTGCTAATTTTATGGTTTCCTGTCTTGTTACAGCTCATTGGCATTGGAGATTGTATGTCATCTCCGGCTTGGGACATTTATTGTCATGTCTTTTGTCTACTTTTGTCGTGCATTTTTAGAAATCTGTCATGCGGAGATAGGAGAGAGAGTGATTCATTCCTACTCACCTCTGTCTGGATTTTGATGTTCTCTTTCAATGGTACATTTTATATGAAATAAGATTGATGATGAATGAAAAAATGGTCTGTGTTCCCATGAATACCTAGGCCTTATAGTCTCAGCCTTATGTTTTAATTCAGAGACGTATGCGGAATTAACACAATAGAACACACACCAGAGTTGATTGCCTCTGCTAGGCCCTTTGTTTGACTGGTCTGTGACCGTTGTGGTTTTAATTATCAATGAGTACCTGTCTATGATTTCATGGAATAGACACCACTTGTTGATTAATTATGGCAAAACGTAAAGTTAAGCATACAAATTTACCTGGGTGACTTTATTCTGTTTTTGGGTATGTTTTTTTAGTTAAAAATTCTTCTATTGAATGGGCTAGACTAGCATTTGTGAGCACATTGAAGAAATTATATTTCTGATGAAAATGTGCAGTTGTAGATTTTTTTATATTATTCCTTTGTTTCTATCACTGAGCTTTTCCCCCATAATCATTCAGTCTCCACCTTACCTCTCAAATAAAAATATCATCATAAAACATGTATGCATGAATGTTCTCTAGGATCATAGTGACTCAAATATAACCATATCAAAGTGGACCTTTGACCCCTATTTGGTCAACCAAAATATATACACTTCATGCAAATGAGGTGCTGTGACCACCAAACTTGCTCAAGAAAATTGATACAAGACTCATATGGGTTTTACATTAGATTACCTCTAATGTCCCTCTAAACGACCTTTGACCCATGTTGTGAAATCGGATATAAAGTTTTCCGCAAATTACAGTGCTATGACCACCAAAACGGGCTCAAAAAGGAAGTGGGACAAGAATCATATGCCTTCCGCACATTGAACTCTAATGACCCTACATGACATTTGACCCCATTTGTCAAAATCTATAAAACTATTTCTTTCTGCAATTAAAGTGAAAGGACAGGAGGAGTTTTTTGAGTATACAAATTTCTTTCAAATTGCACGGATCGGTCGTAGACAAACAAATACAAAAAAACGGAAACCTTATTTGAACTTGCATGATATCGTAATCGTCCCTCCCAAGAAAACCTGCTGTGAATTTCTGTTGTGCCACGACGACATTACTAAATCATCACTTACTAAAGACGGTTGTATTGGCTTATTCACTGCGGGTGTGATCTAATAAATGGAAGGCATTCCAAAACACGCAAAAAAACAGGGTTCGAAACAAAAATTGGGGGTGTTCTTATCTGAATGTCATCTATGGCTCTTTAAAATGCTATGACAACCTAACCACCACTGGTCAGACTCATATGGTTTATGCCCAGAATGACCTCTACTGACCCCTATGTGACCTTGACCGCAAATTGTTTTTCAAATATTGCCCTTTCTGCAAAAAAGGTGCCTGTGATCAACATATCAAAACCTTATTCAAAATGAAGCACTGGTCCAAGACTTGTGGGGTTATATTTCTCTTGACCTATAAGACCTTAAATGCGAATCAGAGATTTGAATATAACTTTTTGTTTAAGACTTTAAATGGTCATCTAGAACTAAAGCGCGTCACCTTAAAATGCTCAATTCAAAGTTTGAGATGAAACGGAGTTTTCGTTTGATGCGGTAAACCTTTCTGTGTAGTTATAGCAGTGCCATAGGCCCATAGGATACCGTGCATAACAAAAATTCCCGGATCCGGATTTTATAAACAAAGTTGCGATTTTCTATATGAAGACTTTCGATTGGAGCTAGCTATTTCACACAGTGTATTTAGCTATGGACCAAGCATTGTGTACATGCAAAAAAAAAACACGACTTGTTGAACATTGAGGCCGCCCTCTCTGCAAATATTTGATCTGAGTCAGCCTTTTAAAGCCTTTTGGTGACTGTTGTTGATTTTGCCTTGGAAATGAGAAATTTAACCCAGAATAGAGGTGGTGGTGCGAGTTGTTTTCATTGAGTAATCACATAAAGTACATTTTCGTGAAAATTCATATACAATCTGCAACCAAGGTTTTTCTAAATCAAAATGTATGAGGATTCAAAATCATTGGTGTCATTTTTTTAAAATGTGTCTTGGATGTCTTCTAGGGGAAAAGGTTTATACATGGGTCAAAATATAAACGGGGGAAAAAATGTGTTTTAAAGTTACCATTCATGTTCAGATACCTTTCAAGGATTACAGGAAGGTATTAGTTGGCCCTACCTGAGGGTTGGGTTTATTGTACGAGTTAGTAAACAAGGACAAAGGGTTCAAGTCACACTAAGGTAAATTTTCAGATGTTCGGTTTGTTTAAAAAATGGTTAATTGTTGTCTTTACTGTACAGAAGACCGAAAAATATATACAGGTCGACTATCGCAAGCCCATAAAGGCCATCATAACGTATTGCAGCAACGTGTTGGTTGCCGAGAAAGTAGTGCACGGCGTTGCGGCGTCGGCCATTAGAATGAAAATTTCTTTGACGTATTTCAAAAATTAGACCCACAACGGCTTTGCCAAAGTATCTAGCAACGCGTTGTGGAAACTCACAAGGTTGCAAGCCTTCACAACGCGTTGTGAAGGGTCGCACAGCGTTGGAAGGTCACCAAGCCATAAGGGTCATAAAAACGTATTGCGCAACGCGTTGTGAGAAGTAGGAATGCGTTGCGAACTTTGGCCACGCGTTGCGGCGACGGCGTTCGGCAATTCAAAATCATGCATTTCTGGTGACATTTCAAAAATAGATCCACAACGCATTGCGGCCAATACGCTATGACCCTTATGGCCTCACAACGCGTTTTTTGAAGCCTTCACAACGCGTTGCAAGCCATTCACAACGCGTTCGAGCTTCACATCATGTTGTAAACTTCACAACGCGTTGTACGGCAATAAGGGTTATAACGTTATTGCCGCAAGGCGAACGTGCGAAGGTTTGCAACGCGTTGTGAAGGTGCAAATGCGTGGGAGTTTATATTTGTGAAATACGTCACAGAAATTCATGCATTTGGATTGGCCGACACCGAAACGCGTTGCCGAAATGTTCGCAACGCCTTGACGAAATGTCGCAACGCGTTGTGAATTCTCACAAACGCGTTGCGGCAATAGTTATGACCATCATGCTTGTGGACCCTAAGCAACGCGTTGGTGAAGATCCGCAACGCGTGCCGAAAGATTTGCAACGCGTTGCAAAGTATCTAGCAACGCGTTGTGGGTCTATTTTTTGAAATACGTAACAGAAAATCATGATTTTGATTGGCCGACGTCGCGACGCATTGCCGAAATGTTGCAACGCGTTGCTACTTTCTCGCAACACGTTGCAGCAATACGTTATGGCCTTTATGGCTTGCGATAGTCGCATTGTCAATGACGTTTTGATGATAATTAAGAAGGCAAATATGGCTGTGGTCCACAGGGTCTATGGGAGACCACTAGTCATATCTGTAAAAGTCTCACTTTGAAAGGCGAAATGCATAATCTATATACATTCTCTTATTTAGTATGAACGATTTAAAACCAGTTTCAACAAAATCTGACCATTCTATAAATAATGACCTTGAACTTTATTGAGTCTATTGTACTAAAACAATAGGTCGTAAATATGGCAAACTATACCTTTTTAGAAACCTTATGAGCAACCGAACAGATTGGTATAAATTTTAAAACAATTTAAAAACTTTTATTGTTTACCCCTGTACAAATTTTTCCCCCTTATAAAACCCCCAAGAACACATTTAAAAAATGACACTCATGATTGTCAGATTCTCCATGAAATTCTGTATTGGAAAAACATTGGTGTCAAAATTGTATATGAAAAAAAATAAACCAAAACATTAATTACATTTCCCCTTTTTCTATAAGCCAAATGTGCGTATACATGTGTTAATATTCACGAGACATCCCCAAACACGACGATACGTAAACCGAATACGGTGGTGCCCAAAATTATAATAATGATTTATGTATGATCATTATACTTTTGGGCACCTCAAATTTGGTTATGCCTTTTTCAGAGAATCCTTGTGTCTATCTTATATAAGTCATTGGGGGCAAACTGAATTCACAAAATGCGTTGCTTATTTATACAATGCACTGCAAAAACCTCCATTCCTATCGGTTATTTTCACAATGCAATGAAGCTGCGCAGTATATCCTCATCACCTTGCTTTATGGTTTTGCTGGTTTCATTTCTGTGGGTAACCAAGGATAATTTTTGGATGCTTGTATCATGAATCTTGTATAAATTCTTGAAGAAATGGAACCATCAAGACTAGCATTTTTCAGACACATTATTTCCCAGAAGAGCACTGGCAGTTTGGGAAACATCTTCCAACTACCGCAAAGACTTTATTTTCACAATACAACAACAGAATGACAGTCAAAACTTCATTTGTCAACTTTCAAACAAGTATATCATCAACATTTTAATTAGTACATGATAAAACATGTTTATCAAATTTTAACTCCATTAGTTGCTATCTTCACTTTTTTTACACAATATTTATTAAATTGAAAACACCTTCCTCTATCAAGTTTATGAAACTCTATATTGTGCTGTTGTTATTGGAATGTTGGTAAAATGGAGATAGATTTTCACAAGACTTTTTGTATGTCAAACTCACAAGTTATACGAACTCGTTTAAACCTTAAAGGACTAAATGTCCGCTACAATGTGACTGTTGTATATATATATTCTATTACTCTACTGCCCATTTAGTCAAAAGTGCACTCTTGTTTAAAGAATAGGTTTTGCAGTGTTCATTTATGGGCGAAATAATGTGTCCGAAGGTCAGACAAACTAAATAATGGGCGGGGCGCAAGCCGATCCCCTTATTTGCAAGTTTTTCTGGCCGAGGATACATTATGAGCCCACAATGACACTGTCAAACCCTTTTGTTCTATTCTCTTACCTAAAACAGCTTCATGTAATATAAGAAAATGCATTGGCGACCCCATATATTGCAAAATAATGGACATAACTGACCATTCCGAATGCTGCATTTTCAATAATGGGCAGCAGAGGTAATCGAATGGTTTAGTTTTTTACGACCCCTTATTCTGCAAAGGAATGGGTCGCAATTACACACTAATGCTGAGGTCAAAGCGCCTATTCTTGTCGGCACGTTACTCACCAAACATAGGGCAAATGCGCTAAACAATTTATTGCGCGGAGAAGACAGGGTGTGCGCTGCAAAGACATAATAAACAACTGTTGCATTTTAGAAGAAATGGGTCGGTTGTTCAAAATATTTTGTTTTATCCATAGGTAGTAGAAAGAGAAATAAAAGGGTGCATGTTCATGTTTAGCCAATAAGTGTCCGGCAGTAAACCATTTGAAAAAAAAATGGGTCTCAGCTCGCCTCGCCAATTAATCACATTTGTACTTGCCTCAGGACACAATATTCTTGCATAAACATGAACCCTTACCCTTTATGTATAAATGAGTATTCATTAAAAGCCACAGAAAATACCTGGAGTTTTGTCATGAATCGGGAAGAACTCTTAAAGAAATGGAAAGTGATATCATCTATGTCTCAACTATTTCAAGGACTGACAAAAGAATTATGAAATTTTGGACTTTGCTTGACGAATTGCTTCCAAGGTTCATGCCCAATTATTATTTTCTAGAGGAACACTGTATTTTTTTAATCAAATCATCCAAATTATAAGTAGAAAAAAGGCCTATCTTATCTTCTGAATTTTAGAAAATGTTTACACTTAAAGGTGCAACAAGACATTTCAAGTCATCCATATTTCCTGTGATAGTAGTATTTCACATAGATTAGACGCTCATTAGATTCCATAAATTGTATTGGCAACAGGCAATAACTTTAAAATGAAAACAAAAGGTGATTTGTATATGCTATATGTCAATAGAAAAAAGAGGCTGAAATTTTGTATTTGCTCCAATTACGAAATTAGAATTTCAAAAATTTAAAAAACCAAAAAACATAAAAAAAAAAAACTAGAAATTATTTTTGATTAGAAAGGGCTTTCCACCAGTGCAAAAAAAATCAGAACTTTCACATTTGAGGGGAACACCCGTTATTGAAATCTCTCATGTGCCACCTGTAAATTATTCACAAGCAGTTGTATGAATTGTACATATTGCATTGTATTGCTATGTACAAATTACAATCCGCCTCTCCACAACATTGGGCCTATAAACTCAAACCTCTGGTATATGACTCCCCACTGAATAACACCAAATCTATTACAAACCCTAAAAAGAGAAAGCATTTTATATTCTGCACAAAACCAATAACATGGCATTAAGGTCCTAGCCACATTCCACTTTTGTTATTGTTCACTAGATGTGGGGGGCACATGTGTGCAGTGATCAGCGCTCGTTCATAAGCATAAGTTGTGGGTTCGAGCCCCGCTGTCGCCAATGTGTTGTGCACCTTGGGCAAGGCACTTGACCTCGCTTGTCTCTCGCGCACCCAGGAGTATAAATGGTACCGGCATATGCTGGGAATGCAAAACAGACTCTCTGTGCGGGAGAGTGGCGAACCTCCCGCTACAGCAACATTATATAAGGAGTCTGCCCAAACGCCAATGACAGAGAGATGGTCCACCCGCCGGCGGGCGCAACCAGTTGCAGATATTCTCAGAAAGTTTAATTTTCCGAATTCAGTTGATTCATATGGTGTGTTTGAATTATTAGTGAATGTTCATATCACAGCTGCCAAGCCCATAGCCTCTCAATTGTAATTTCTGTCCATTAACGGCATGGAATACAAAATCGCAAATTTTCTTCTATATTATATCAAATCTGACATGCAAGAATGAGGCCACATACTAGACTTGGGAAAAACAACGGTTCAGATGATATAAAAAATCTCAATTTTATTAAGGTAAGTTGGGGGTCTAGTTTTGATCATTACATGCCCGCTTAAACATGTACTTGCTGTCTCGCAAGACAGAATCAAGCATACACATTTATTACCATGTTCCCTAACCTACACTGAATAAATCACGTTGAAAGCTTTATCAATGCACTTACTACAGACAATCATAATATTGGCATGTATTTAATTTGGTTTTTAGCTGTATGACAAATTTGCTAGTTTGGATAATACAAGCAAAGCAGTGTAATATTAAATGTTATACATTCTATGTTTCCACTGTTACAAAATCAAAGAATGTAGGACTTGAATGCTTGCAGAATAACTGTAAAAGTGCTCAGGTGCTGTCTTCTATAAGAGTCATTTTGACCATGTAAAATATATAGGAAACATAGGCAGATTATTGTGGCCTTATCAAATGTTCTTGCTTTTTGAACATCTTATCACAAAAAAAGTGGACTTTCTTGTCAAAGTTTCTCTAATTGTTGACCTTTAAGAAAGAAAGCATCTAAATCGGACCTTTGCCCCTTTTGTGGTCTTAAAGGTTGTGACTAGACCCCCACCCCACCCATTCCCAACAGCTTGGTGTATGTTCTGGTAAATGCTGTGTGCAATGCTATGCCATTGTCTCAAAATGGACTTTATGCTGCGATTGTTGTTTTTGGGGGAGGGTGGATATAGTCATTTTAATTATTATCCAAGTTGTAAAGACTATTCAAGAACATTTTTTGTAACAAAAATGAATTTTATTTTGCTATTGAAAAATATACACTGATATGTTTCTTTCATGTAGTGTATATTCTACAATATTGCTGATAACATGTTCTGAACCTGAATGTACAGTTTATTTTGTCGTATGACATGATCTTGACCTACCACCAATTTAAAAACATAACCTATTTAGTGGTTAATGTCGCATTTAAATCCTTGAAACATACGTCAGTGAGGAAACAGGTCGTATGTGCAATAGCTGCCATCACCACTACCGGATCAAATCAGGCTTGAGCGGTAATGTAGTATTCCAATCGTCATTTGAGTTACACGCAGCAGAGCAGTGAACATCCGGTCGCGTGATTTCAATGCAAGTTCAGCTGACAAAGTTCAAGGGAATTTTGCTAGGCTATGTGGATGTGTCGCAAGTTGACAACGAAGTCATTTTAAAGTCTAGGGTAACCAACCCGCAGCATCGTTTTACTTTCAAAATTTCCGAAAGGAAATAAAATTCTTTAAAGGATGACTCAGATAGCACAAACACACAACGGAAACACAATTAAACAAAGTAGTACCCGAAAACAAAACAAAGCAAACCCCAAAGGCAAATCAAAACAACAGCAACCCCCAAAGCAAAAACAATATCAAGAACATGTCAAAAAAAACAATGAAACAAAACACAAGGTATTAGTCTACCAATTTCCTGAAAATTTTCATGCGAAATGTGCTATTTATGATTTTAAAAAAATATTTAAAAGGATTTACCCAAAGAGAACCTCAATCATGCCAACCGAAATGTAAAGTAGTAATTAAAGACCCCAGTTAAGAGTCGACAAAATATTTAAAAATTAAAAAACAATATCTGACCTATGATCTCTGAGGGCATTTTAAACAAGGAGGCATCATTGTAAACAATCCTCGAAGAAACTCAAATGTTCTCAATTCGATGAAAATAAAAAAAAATTGATGCAGTTAAAAAGCTTAAAAGTAACTGTTCACAAAAAAAAAAATTTTAAAAAATGTTGTGCGCGGCTTACCGATGAACAAACTTGTTGATTTTTTCCCTTTAGTCCTAAGCGCGGAGATTAGACCATGATTTAGGCTAGTTTTCAGACCGAGGACACTCACATTTGACCTCATTTTTTTTTATTTACCTTGTTGTTCTTGCCAGACACATATAACCTACTCATAATTTGGTGGAAATGTCCTCCGACTCAACTTATCTCCATTCAATTCGGCTCCTACATCGCTGATTTCGATTTCAAAACATTGTTTGGTTTTAATTACTCCCCGCTCAGCAACACTTACCTAAAATAGAACCGTGTGAACGAACACACTGCGGACACGCCAGGCTACGCTGTAGTTCGGGCATAGTTTGACCAATTCGCACCGCATTGCTAAGTGCAATGCTTCACGCAGTCCACGCGAGTGTGTTTGAATCGGTCAATCAACTGCTGTTCGTCATCTCTGTGCCTTTAAAATATGCTGTAATTTCCTCATTTCTACTGAACCGAAAGAGGTTCTATGATCGATTTTAACTATTTCTTAGATGATATCCATTCAATGCCATCACAAAATTAAGAGAATCTGGTTCATAGAACCTTGACCAAATTTATCTGTTCAAAGTTTTGAGTAACAAATTTTACTTTCACTTTTTGAAAGAGTACCATAAATAAATGCTTACAAAATGTATGATAAAGGTCCATTTTGGTCTCTATTTGTTGATATAGATTTGTCCATTTATTTTTCTCTACATATTGGTAACCAAATTGATTTTGAATATTCATGTTTTGTTGGACGGACATTGAGATTTAAATCGTGAGCATGTGAATTACAGCAATACGTTATGATTTTTTTCAGTTTCGGGGGCTTTACAATCATCGGGCTACGCTGCAGGTTTTGATCCGTAGTGGTGGGAGCTGCCATGTATACCTCTGTGTAGCTGCCATGTATTAGGATAACTTCAAATTTAACGTTCTTTGAGTCCGTGGCTCTTGAAGTAGTTTTTTCCAGGCTACGCTCACCCAAAGAACCAGTTCAAGAAATCACTGACCAAATCTTGGCATAATAGTTAGGTTTTATTGGAATTTTTGACAAAATTGCAGCAATTTCACTTAGGCCTATTTGCAACTCACTACAATGGTATTGATATGATAGTACATATTCTCAATTTTCAGTTTTTGTGCCGCCTGGTTTTCATGATCACCTATCCTTCCACTC
>JAMKCH010003139.1:0-51112 GCA_023653785.1 Ophioderma brevispina
GTCTCAGAAAAAAATTGGTACAATCAAAAACAGATTTTTTTTCAATATTATATCTTTTCAACATAATTAAGTAGTGTTGTATATCACATTCAAGAAAAGCCAGGGCCTTTCCAGGATTTTTTGCTTCATCTCAATTGCTATTTCATCGAGAGATAACACCAGTTTACTGTGGAACACAAAATTCGACTTTTGCCACTTTCTGGTTCAGTGAATGAAAAAGGTGAACGAATGAGTGAATACATAAGTTATCCACTTGAAAGATATGGAATGAATTCTTTAAAAACAATTATTAACTTCATAAAGAAACTCTAAAAGATACGAAAACAGTTACTTATGTGGAAGTGAAGTTATGATCAGTACGTTCTGGCTATAGATTAATGGCAATAAACAGTGACATACTGTCGTTGGTCAGAAGAAAGAACAATGAGCGTACAGCCGGCGTACAGCACTGGAGAAGAGAGTTCTATGGTATGAAGTATCATGAAACGAAATTCATACCACCACTTTGTTACTTTGCTTCCAAATTCAATTTGTATGACTTTAACAATTAGTGAAAGATAAAGTGCAATATTTTAACCATTTATTTTATTGGGGTGTAATTATTTTGGTTGCATTTACATTCCCGTCTGGCATGATTTTAACAGATACCAATCTGGTATAAAACTCAAAGCTCCATTTTCATTGACGTGCAATAAATATTGTTGTGTGTCGGTATTTTGAAAGAAAGATTTTTAAATGAACTGATTTATGTTGACTATTTTAAAACTTGTGTCGATTAAAAAACTAGACTTCCTTTGTTTACTTATAAATTTAATCTGTGTTTTGTTTTCTTTTTGTCAAGTTGCAATCTTTTGTGAGATTCCAAGACAGCAGGCATAGTTGGGCGAAACAACTCTGCCAGCATAAAAGTGGCACAAAATGATTTTGGTATATCGCACTAAATTGTATATCTCTGGATTGCACAAAAGCAAATGAGATGAAACAAAAACATTGGAAAGACCTGGTCTTTGATATTAATATTGTGTCAAGTAAGTTGACTAGTTTGAAATTTCATATTAACCAATTTTTTTTCTGATTGTACCATTTGTTGAGACAGGCTGTAGTACGTGTTAAAATATTAATTCTAGCATCAAGTGTATGTAAAAGCCTCTCTGAATGCGTTAATACATCAGAAATTGATTGGTAGATGTATGTATTTTATGTCAAGGAGTCACATTTGTACAGCAGACAGAAATTTAGGGGTAAGGGAATGGTATTGTATTTGATCCCTGATCATCAAAGTCCGTTTCAGAGAATAATCTTCTGTCCCCAAGGTATGACGTGATGGAACACCAAATTGTGCAAAACCTGATTTCTTCCAATTTCAGAGAGAATGGGTTTTGAAGGTACTTCATGACATTCACATTGACATTGCCATCCTGGTTTGTTGACCCCAGCTCGCGCAACCCGCGTATTTTTCGATATCTGGTTTTTTTTCTATGGTGGTGTTCTTACTTGAGGGGGACATATTGCAAAAGTCCCTTTATCTAAAACCAAGAAGGGTAGATACTTTTCTGATACATGTAATGAAAAATGAATGCACGTTTTTTTAATTTTTTTATATGGAGGAGAGAAGAAATCCAACTGTTGCTTTATGGCAAGCTATAATGTATTTCTTATTTGATTTATTGTGAAATGTTCTTTAGAGGGGCAACGAGAGATTGAGCCATCCATATAATGTGTATATTGTAATGATTTTATATAGATTAGACAGAGAAGATTTCTTTCCTTGTAATTCGCTAAGGAAATACCCTAAAGTGAAAAAAAGGTGATTTGCAGTGCTTAGTTATAGCAATAATTAAAACATAAGCTGAATTCGTTATGTCCCAATACTCAATACGGAAAATAGATATGTCACAACTTGTGTACCAAAACAATATTTTTCGAGCTTAGCCTTTCAGATGGGAAGGGAATCTGGATGAAGAGCTTATCGGGACGCCTGATAATGTGAATCTCTCGTGCACCATAAATTTGAATTGATCAAATTATTGAAATTCCCTTTTTAAAAAATCTCATCAATGGCTTTATCGGGTTTTTTGCTTGTACAGGGAGAAAACAGATTTCCATTCAACTTCAAATCCATGGTAAGTCAACATGCACAAGTCACCATACCATTGTAACACTTTTCTTTACTCATCTGTGTGAATAAACTCACTTATTCCAAGTAAACTTAACCCATGCCGCATAATGTTTTTATTCCAAGCGACGCATCCACAAAAAAATTATTATTATTATGTAGAAGCATTTAGAATTCACTTCTACAAAGCAGAGAACTAAAAGCTTTTGTATATGCACTGCGACCTTTACATCGAAGGCTTTGCTAACTATTCATTATATACACATTATTACATCATTGACTACGAAAGGAAAGAAAATACTTTTTAGAAGCAGTGGAAACCGAAAGTAGAAATAGTACCTGGATGAAGCATGAATGAAATTTGTGCAGGCAAGCTGAAACTGGAAAGACAATTACACGCAAAGTCCCTTGTCTGACCCGGGAGTCGTCTGGGAGCTCAGTGCACTGTTTATGTTAAAATGTTCCTTAATTTTACAAGACTTTAATTTTTTAAATTACGGTCAAACCCAATATTATTCAATAGCTTCACGCTTTATTTACCATATACCTAACATAAAAATTACAATTGGAAGCAGAGGAAAAAATGGTAAAAATAAACAGTGGCTAGAAAAAAATACTTACAATTTGAAAAAAGGGTTAATAGTATTTATAGGTGACCGTTATTATATTTTCCGTAATTACGGTATTATTGCTAATTATTTATTTTAATTTAAGAATATGAAAACTATGAAAATCGTTTTATTTTAAAATGTGTCAAATAACAGTACTAGTTCATCATTGTGTAAAAATGCAAAATCTTAGTTTAATTTGAAAAAGTGTATATATATAATTATATATATATAATATATATATATATATATATCTTATATACTATATATATATATATATGTGTTGTGTGTGTGTTTAATTGGGGACATAGAATAATTTTTTTTATTCTTCCACGTTTTCCCTTGTTTGGTTTAAATTGCCTTTTTTCTCAAAATGGTTGCCTGAATATAACCTTTTTTACAACCCGTGGTTACATAAATACAGCGTTTGTATAATGCCATACCTACAACGTGAAAAAATTGGTCAGAAGAGTTATAAATGTTTAAGTCTATATTGTTTAAACAAGTCAAAAACCAAACAATAAGTTGAAGATGAGATTTTACGCCGTTATTTACGTTCCTGAATGGTTAGTATTTTTTACGGGTCCAGTTATTTTACGTTCAGCACGTTGTGAGTCCCAGCTGCCAGTCAAATCCCGGTTTTTTTACAGTTTATTTTGAGCAGTGTGGTATATGAAGGAAAAGAAACCATCGCTGTTAGTTTGATTTACAGATGCTTTGATTTATGAATTCCTTCCACTTCACCTGTTTCCGGTTGCTATGGGGACTCTCCGACTTACACGATGTAGTATAACCATACGTCCGCATACCTCCCCAGATGACACCCACCCCCCGGCACCACATCAACTAGCATTTAATTGTCGTCCTGAAATTCGGCCCTCGGGGGAACATGTCTTCTTGAAGGATCTAGAGACAAAAACTGCCGTTTTAATGGGCCCATGCATCAATGATTACAGGTTGCATATACTCAAATAGGGCGTTCAATATGCCATTTTCCCGCTCCTATCATCAAAACTGCAAGCTTATTTCCCATTAAACTAGGTGTGGTAAGTGTCTGCAAGTGTCAGGGCTCCCATATCAAGTAGTGAACAAGATACACATACATCGAACAATTAATTTAAAACACGCTCCCCGGGGGGGATGCGGGAGGTATAGGATTGACTTTTTAAGGTTCTTTTTTAACTCGCACCTTATTTTGTCATAATTATTTAGATAGTATTATATGCGAAGGCGGATAAGAGTCTCAATTTAGTTCAAAATTGTCCATAAATAGGAAAAAAAAGACTTATTATATTAATTTTATAATGTACCATTGTCTTACGAAACAGGCGGCTGCAGTCTTCCCCTAGGTTATGGGTTAATAATCACACTGGATGATCAAATATCAGCCTCAAGCTTCTAGACAATGAGCACCTACCTCAACATGGAGCGTCTGTTGAAACGAAAACTAGTATTTGGATGCACTAAACAAAGCGCGAGAACCATGGATTAAAAGTACTTTTCGGCAACAAATGGTGATAGCAGGTGTGATTGTTTGAATGGTCACTTGGCCTGGATCTGGGATGGATCTGGTCCAATTCATAATTATGTACATACAGTCCATTGCGGCCACGAATTGAAGCCTTACTTTTTACAACTAAAAATGATAATGTATAAAAAGTCTGCGTAATTTATTATATAAAAATGTAATACAGTGAAAAAACAAACTGCCATCCAGATTCGAAACGATCGTTTGGATAAAATGCTCTAACAACTGAACAGGGTGTGCGCCCGTCCGGGCAAAATCTTAGGAAAGGGCGAAAATGCACGATTAACTCGTGTAGGTCAAAAACCCTAATTTACGCAATTTAATTGCTTAAAAAAAAAAACCCCTGTTTTTTTTTCCGAATTTTTTTAAAAACTGGGCACATTTTCACAAAATATTAGATTTCTCAATATGTCTATTTTACACATACATTAACATACCCAAACAATAAGAGGCTAAGACATCCAGGTATTTGGGGATAATTTAAGTTTGCCGTAACTTAAAGGTGTGTTGTTTCCGATTTATGTTATTGTGCTCTCTACTTGATATGAGAGGCTGGCACTTCCACATACAAACCCCATCAGTAACCGTGGGAACCAAACTTGCGTTTGGATGGTAGAACCGCAAATAATGCTGTTTGCAAGCCCTATTCAATATAGTGCTAATATCGGTGGTTAACCACTAAAAGGCGGTTTTTTGTTTATATCTTGGGAATAAAAATGGATTCGTAGGGCTCAATTTCAGGACACAATGAGAAAAATACGGCCTTTCATCTGATATCAAAATCGAGTACTACTTCCTGGTAAATCAGGGGGTCCAAAGACGATCGAAACACGCCCATGTGTCTATGTACGTGAATATCATAACTTCGTACTCACTGATATTAAACCACAAAGGTTCCATAACCGTCAAACAGGGTGCATACCGTGAGAAACAACTTTGTCGTGTTTTTCTTGTTTTACACCCCATTCTGTCAGGGGGGGTTAGGTCTGGGCGTCAGCTAAATAAAGGAAACCTGTCAACTGAAACGGCTTCAGACGTTTTTTTAAAGAGACCCTGGCACATTGAAAAAAAGTGCGCTTCAAGATTTTTCAAATTGATATTTTTGCATGGTTTATAAGCTTTAATATATAATCCCTCACCTTAATGCTTACGACCAAGTCACCGCCCTTATGGGTAAACAGAACGATTTTATAATAAACTGACTCCGGCTTACATTCCCAGAAATTTCCCAAATCCTAGAACCGGTTGCGGACATGGTCTTTACCGTTTTGAGGTGGAACGAATGAGTCCCGCGGACCATATCTCCTGCCACACCGGCATGGAATATTGCCTAATATTGACAGTAATTGAATTTCAACTTGGTCTTTACTATTTACCTATAAAATATTTTAAATTTATTTTTTCTTCCAGTGCGGCAGTATTTTTGTGAAATCAATAAATCCACATGTAACGGTAACCGTCTTCACGAGCAGATTCGCCTGTCGGAGAATCATTGATAATTTTAACATCAAATAAAAGCAACCTACTTCGTCTTCACCCTGTTTTTCTGCATTCCTGCTGGCAAAATCCTTTCAAGAACGTTTAAAAGTTGGATGTAAATTGGATTATGGGATGCGAAGACAATGGTAAGAAACGGCCTTGTCGAATGATGAAAACCGCAGACATTACCCGTTTATCCCTTAATGGAAATCAAAACATGGTATCCTGCAAGGTAATTTTTAGTGGCTGGCTTGGTGCACGATGCCAACCGGCCCTTAAAAAGTATGTTCAATTTTAATATTACAGGAATACCACAACCGATTTTTCCCCGAGAATACGGACAAAGAATATTTAATCAGTATGTAAGAGATATACTTGATCCTATCCAATTAACATGTCTTTGAGTTTAGACGTTTCAATGTTGTTATTCTTATTTACACTAAAAAAGCAAACCTCATTTCAATTACCGATGTACGTGTGTTTACAAAGTGTTATTTGTGTGTCGTTTTCTTTTGTAAACGTTGTTTGCTTAGTCATACAAAAGTCAAAAGTTTTTAATCTGGATGACTTAAGCCTGAGTCTATGAATAATTTGTTTATGAATTAGGTTATAAATGTAACCGCAATGTTATAATTTTAATTTTGATGGCTAAAACTGTTATGGACACTCAATGAATATACGGTCTTCCTTTATAAGCAATTGATTGCACTTAGTGTGCAAGGAAGGGGTCTTATGGAACTAACCTCTCGCCTTAGAAAGTAAACTGTTTTGTTTTATTTTGTCTAACTTTGGATTGCGCATATTTTGGTGAAAAAAATATGAAACCCGCCCCCTCGTTTACGAGATATATATTTACCAACAGAAGGACGTACCCATTACAATTCTTTTTTATAAAATATTACAGTTACTGTGATTCTGATTTTTGTTATGCATAAACCCATAGGTATAATACCTTAAGGAATAATAAAATAAATTAAAACTAGAAACAAAATGTACAAACAATTCATAAAACTTCCCAATGATATAAACAAATATACCATGTTAAATAAATAAATTAACTACCCTAATTAAGACTTCTCGTAAAGTATACCATTTAACAGCTACAAATACAACATAAAAACACTTGGCAAGCAATCAACAACGTCATCGGCAACAACTCCATATATAATGCTCCTTCCTATTTTCTAGTAGTATCTAGATACTGGCAATTAAAACAGCATATCAAAAATAAAAGAAAATGCGTAACAGCACTAATGACCTGTCTAGCTAATATACAGCGTCACACCACAAAATCCATCTCCTCTACTGTGATATTTCATCATAGCTAATCTTTCTTTTATAGAATCAAATCGGTTAATTATTTTAAACCAATTTATAGCTACTCTTGTTTACTTGTCGCTTAGACTGTGATTACTCCCTTGGAGTTGCCTCTGGTGGAATTACCAATGTTAATGTGTCATCATCGAGTGATATTGATGACACACATTCGGCAACCACAGCCCGGCTAAGAATCATCCCGGATGTTGGTGCAAAAGGTAGTGGATGGATACCTGCCGTAGATGATTTAAACCAATGGCTTCATATACAGATGGAGGGTACTTATACCGTTCGAGCTTTAGTAACACAGGGATGTGGTGACCAGTCAGCGTGGTACCAGAGTATAGCATTTCATATTCAGATGAAACAATAGGTGTGGTTTTCTATCAAGGATCTTCATTGAAAGATAGTAAGGTAATTGAACAAAGAAAAAGGACCATCCTCAAAGAAGTATAATACACACACACATACACAAACATACGCACACACACAACAGTGTTAAACTGTAAATAAAACAACAGGATTAATCTGTATAAATTACGGAATAAAGCAGTATATTATATTGTAGTTTATTCCCTTTTATCATGTGTTACCCCATGATTTCCCAAATTCTTCAAGCCCTGCCCTGAAGGGCTTATTTCCAGTTTGACATTAGAATATCCATTATTTATACTAAAGTCCTTAAAATGATTAGGCCTGCAGAGCTAGCTAGTTCAAGCTTGATTCATGAATATTCATATATAGTGCCATATAAGAGGTCTATGTGCTCCGCCAACTCTGGAAAAAAAATAAAGTACAAAAATATACCCAGAATACAAGCACACATGTCTGTCAAACTGTTAGAATGAAACATGCAAACATTTCGTAAATTAATATATTGATACAAGAATTCAGTTGTAACGTGTATTGTGAGATCCACAAGCTTGTTCCAATTTGTGGAAAGCGTTTGTAATATAAATTGCTCATTACAAAAATGTTTGATCGATTATTCTACTATTTTGGGAATAATAGTTCTGTTGTACAGTTTTTACAAACTATTCAAAGGATAGAACTGATGATGTGTAGGGGATTAAATCTAATTTCCAACTTCATAATTTCAGCGGTTCTATGCAAACGAGAACAGCATCAGTCTTGTAACAAACTCGCTTGATCCTGAAATCGAAACAGCAAGTATTTTTCTTCATCCAGTCTCCTGGCGGAATCGACCGTGTTTGCGCGCCGAGCTAATTGGCTGTGCTGCAGGTATGTTTAATCAGAGAAGATGGTTTAATCAAGGATTCAAATGAATGTTGATATTGTTGGTATGGTAAACATAAGATGAAATTGAAAGAGTCATTCAACATAGATGAAATGAGAATTGCCTTAATATTTTGACACGCTACACACGTCCTGATTAGGAAATCTACAATGGTGTTGACCGCACTGTCGAACAGAGAATACCGTTTGGTTAAATCAATGAGGATCGGACGTCTGTGAAGATTACTGTAGTAAATGCTCATCTGAGATAAGTAGTAAAAGTTTGAGGCTTGCTGCGCCGAAATACCGGGCTATGCCGAAACGCCCGGCCTTTCGGCAGATGACCTTGCCGTACGGCAGGGGTATCTGCCGAAACGCCCGGTGTTTCGGCAATTATTCATGCCGAAAATGCGGGATACGCCGAACGGCAGGGTTACTTGCCGAAACAATGGAATATCCCACTAGTTCGGCACAGAGGGATCATTATTACAGCGTGCGGTTGTTGGATGTAACTAAGTTCTTTTGTCAATTGGCTGTACGGACACAGGATGACACGAAATAGGTGTTCAGATGACTCAGCTCGTACGACAGGCTAAGATTAGCTTTAAACTACTAATTTTAGGGCCCGTTCATTATTTACAAGGGAAGGGGCCGGAGAAAATTGAAAGATGTGTTTGGAAAATTGCATAACCCCCATTGTAAGGCCCTATTGCATAGAACCCATACACCCATTCCACACACACAATTAGGTAGGATTTACTGCTGATATGCAGATAGGTGCTTGATTACTGAATAATAAATTTAACATGACCTCCCCCCCCATCAGAAAAAAATAAAATCACATAACTCCCTATTTGTCAAGTAGAAAATCACATAGGTCTAATCCCAATGTTTGTACTCACCAGACCCTAATAACCAAACCCTAACCTAATTCCTAACCCTAATCTTAAACATAGGTCATATAGGCCCTACAACCTCAAACCCTAACCCGTGTTGCAACCGGCCTAATAGCCCTCCTAATCAATAAAGGGGACCTTTACAATGGGATCCATATGTATATGCATATAACGTATACATTGTTTCCGAATTCAGCTACCTTGGTAAAAGAACGCGGGAATTCTTCTTCATGTGGTCTATGTGGGTGCTTTTGGCGTTACACGATCGTATCTACGTCTACTATTACATACAGGATTGTTCCTAAATGCCAAAAGTCTGATTTTTAATGAGTTTCATTGTAGAATTGTCCATAAAATCACGAAAAATGGGTAAACACGTGCTCTACACATCAACAGCACGTTATTTTCCACTTCCCTTCTCCCCTGCCGAATGCCCGGGTACTTCGGTAGTTCTGAGAGGAGGGAACTTCGGCAGTCGGGTATTTCGGCACCCGGGTGTTTCGGCACAACAGGCTATTTACATATGCAAATTAGGTTAGAGTAAGCAGTAGTCTATTCACGGGAAATTTGGTATCGGCAGCTTGTCTCCCAATATGGCGTTTCAACATGTGATCGTGAATTAAAACAGCTCTGATTTTAAAGTTTAATTTGGAGTGTGTTTTGAGTCTATTGATTAGTTGTGATACAACAATTTGGCGACGAAGGAACATAATGGCGACTTACGGAACTATGAAAGAGTTTGTTTGATGCAGATATCGAACCGTGGGAGCGCTATGCAGATCGTTTGTCCCAGTTTTTCGAGGCAAACGAAATCACATCTGAAGTTCGTCAGCGTGCAGTGTTGAATACCGTTGTCGGTCCGAAAACCTACGCACTTTTTTGTAAGCTATTAGCTCCCAAAAATCCCAAAGAGTGCACCTTCACAGAGATCACAGACGCCATGAAGAAACATAGTGTGCCGACAACCAGTGTTATTTTTGAGAGATACAAATTTAACACCAGAAACAGGAAACACGGGGAGTCCCTGAAAACTTATGTGGCTCAATTGAAAGGCCTCACTGAGAAGTGTGAGTATGGGAATAATTTGGACAGTATGCTGCGAGACCGTTTCGTGGTAGGTCTCCGGGATGACCGCATAACCAAAAGCCTCCTAACACAAGGTGATAAGCTTACGTTTGACAAAGCTGTAGAACTTGCCCATACTTACCAACAAGCCGAACAGTATGCCAAAGATGTTACCCCTTCTGCTGCTTCAGCGCAAGTAAACAAAATGAAACAAAAGCGTCACAACCCTAGGAACTCTAAAACCAAATCTACTAGTGAGGGGAAATGCTATCGCTGTATGCAATCGGGGCATAAACCTGATCACTGTTGGTGCAAGGACAAGAAATGTTTTTATTGCAACAATAAAGGGCATGTTAAGGATGCCTGTAGAAAATTTGCTCGGGACAGTAAGCATAGTCCTGGGTCTAGTACTGGTACAAATTATATCTCCCCTGACAAAGCAAGGCAAGAACATGACATTAATGACACTTGCGATATTAAAACACGGATAAATACAGGTGCAAGTTTTAACAAGCAAAGTGCAACTGAGCTTGGTGGTGCGAGTAGTGATCCTCAGCCATCCACATCAGATTTTGGTAACCCCTATGGTATGTTTCAGTTGGGTACGCACAGTTCAGATACAGGGTCAGCCCCCATTCTGATTACCATATGCTTGAATGAGGTTGATGTGGTCATGGAACTTGACACAGGGTCAGGCTATTCCATCATTAGTGAAACAAAATTTAGGGAATTGCTCGGTGGTGAGGAGGTACTGCCCCTGCAGCCTCTCGATTGCACTTTGTACACATACACAGGTGAACCCTTGTCAATATTGGGTAAAATTAGTGTGGAAGTAAACCACAATGGTCAGATTAAAGTACTCCCTTTAGTTGTCATAAAAGGGAATGGTCCTACCTTGCTTGGGCGAAACTGGTTTCGTGAGCTTCAGCTGGACTGAAAAAAGTGTGTCCATGTTAACAAATTGCACTGTGAGAGTGTCATGTCTCAACATCCATCACTGTTTCAAGACGATTTGGGTACCTTGACCGGACATAAAGCCCTCATTGAAATAGAAGAGAATGCGCAGCCGCGTTTTTGTAAGGCGCGTCCAGTTCCTTTTGTGTACAAAGAAAAGGTTGAGGTGGAGTTAGATCGTCTTGAACATGACGGGGTGTTGAAAAAGGTCACCTTCTCGCAGTGGGCAGCCCCAATCGTCCCAGTAATTAAAAAAATGGAAATGTCAGAATTTGTGGGGATTTTAAAGTCACAGTAAACCGTGTGGTAGTGCCAGATAAATATCCTCTGCCCAGAGTGGAGGAACTTTTTGCTAAGGTGTCAGGTGGTAAGTTGTTTACTAAACTAGACCTCAGCCATGCTTACCAGCAAATTCTACTGGATGACGCATCTAGCGAATTATGCACAATAAATACACACAAGGGTCTGTATCGCTACACCAGAATGTCATACGGCATTTCGACGGCGCCCTCTATTTTCCAACGGGTAATGGACAGTCTCATAGCTGATATTCCACACGCATGCTGTTTCCTTGACGACGTTCTGGTTACCGGAAGTACGGACGCAGAACACTTGGAAAATCTTGACAAAGTGCTGACGCGCTTAGAAAATGCTGGCCTTCGCTTACGCAAAGAAAAGTGTGAATTCTTCGCTTCAGAGGTCACATATTTGGGACACCGCATCACAGCTGATGGGTTACAACCGACTGACAAGAAGATTCATGCCATTAAGGAGGCACCAGCGCCAACTTCAGTTACGGAACTGAAGTCATTCTTGGGACTTGTGAACTTCTACGGGAAATTCATTCCTAAGTTGTCAACATTGCTGGCACCTTTGCACAGGCTGTTACAAAAAAATCAGCCTTGGTTCTGGGGTGCAGATCAACAGTCCGCTTTTGATACTTGTAAGCAGAAATTGGCTTCTGCTGATGTATTGGTACATTTTGACGCCACAAAAGACATTGTGGTTTCTTGCGACGCTAGCCCGTATGGAGTGGGTGCAGTTCTGGCACATGTGGACACTGACGGATTTGAACGACCCATAGCATACGCCTCTCGCACCCTCACTTCTGCAGAAAAGAACTACTCCCAACTAGATAAGGAGGGTTTGGCAGTCATTTTTGCAGTTAAGCACTTTCACCAATACTTATATGGCCAGAACTTTAAAATAACTACCGACCATAAGCCACTTTTGGGATTGTTTGCTCCGGGAAAGCAAACGCCTTATATGGCCTCTTCCAGATTACAAAGGTGGTGTTTGACCCTTGCCGCGTATCAGTATCAATTGAAATACAGACCTGGTAGTGCTAATGCAAATGCTGATGGGTTTAGCCGCCTTCCTCTGTCAGATAAGACGGCTAATGTGCGTACACCTGAACCTGGTGATTATGTGTTAGTACACAGTGCACTGGAGTCAACAGCAGTTAACTGTGACAAAATTTAAAACTGGACAAACAGAGATCCAGTGTTATCCCGCATCAAACAGTACATCATGCAAGGTTGGCCTCGATCTTGTCCTGACAGTCAAGAGCAACCATATTTTAATCGACAGAACGAGCTCAGCATGCATGATGGCTGCATCATGTGGGGGGCACGCGTGGTAAACCTTCCCCAAGGGCGTAAATTCATGTTGGATGAATTACATGACACCCACCCAGGAATTTCTAGGATGAAATCTCTCGCGCGTAGCTATGTTTGGTGGCCGTCAATTGATAGAGATTTAGAGTCCAAAGTCCAAGAATGTCACAGTTGTCAGGTTAACCGCAAGTCACCTCCAGTAGCTAACTTACATCCATGGGAATGGCCACAAGAGCCACGGTCAAGAGTACATATTGATTTTTTGGGTCCTTTTATGGGACACAACTTTTTGATCATTGTGGATACTCACAGCAATTGGATGGATGTGCATCTTATGAAATCCACAACTTCACAAGCTACCATTGATACATCGCGTAGAATTTTTGCAACTCATGGTCTGCCTCGCACGATCGTGTCGGATAATGGAACGGCATTCACCAGTGCTGAGTTTGCAGAATTTCTGTCTCGCAATGGAATCCAGCACGTCCGCGCAGCTCCGTTCCACCCTTCTTCCAATGGATTGGCGGAACGGGGAGTTCAGACATTCAAAGAAGCAATGAAAAAGATGACTGCACACACAACCACAGGACAGTCTCCCTCAATGTTGCTGATGAAACGTCAAATCCGTTCTACTTTTGATTTTGTGCGTCCAGACTTGACCAAGCGTGTTCAGGATAAGCAGTGTGGACAGGCCCAAAACCATAACAAGAAGGCTAAAGAGCGAACTTTTCAGTTAGGTGACAAGGTATATGCTCGTAACTATGCCAAAGGTCCACAGTGGTTGCCTGGATGTGTTACAGTCAAGTTAGGTCCTGCTTGTTACAAGGTTCAACTGTCCGATGGTCGGGTGTGGAAACACCACATAGATCAGTTGAGGACACGGTTCACTGATCACCCTAAAACCCTAAAACAAACCCCCCACCAGTTGAGATAGATTTTGAGTTTCCAAATCCAAATTTGGTACCTGAGGTGGAGGAAGTGAGAATCAATGAACATGGACAGTTACAGAATAGGCCAGGAAACAATCAAGCCAGCATTTGCCCTTCTGCTCTACGCGAGGTTTCCGTCCTCGCTGATCTGGCCTTAGGACACCTGCGTTACCATTTGACAGATGTACCGCCCAGTCAAACTCCCCGCCTGACGCTGTCGTCGGAGCGGCCAGGAAACAATCAGAACAGGGCAAATGAACATGAACAAAATCAGCCCACACAAGTTGCACAACAACAAGCTGAACCTGCCTTGTGTAGATCACATAGACAGGTTAAAGCACCTAACCGGTATGGATTTGATGATAAAGAGTAAACTGAAAACTTTATTGGGTGTAAAACATCCCAGTCAGTGCTAGAGCACATCAGAGTTTTGGAATGGTCTTTCAAGCCACTCACAATTAAATTGTAGTTTGAATCAGCAAATCTTAATTTGGGTTTGTTTGATTTCCTAGGCAGGAATTTATTAAAGAACTTCCAATACTGGTTGAGAAACTGAACTGTAGGTAGAATACCAGAACACACATTTTCATGGGTTTTACAATCATGTTTATTGTATCCATTTGCTCATGCAATCTACTTGTACGGGTTTTTTTATATCTCAGGCAGTGTGGGAGTTTTTACACCATAATTGTAATTGTTTGGATGAAGAAACAAATTGGGTGATAAAGTTTTGCTTTTGTAGAGTACAAAACTTGAGAGGGAGAAGTTGTAGTAAATGCTCATCTGAGATAAGTAGTAAAAGTTTGAGGCTATTTACATATGCAAATTAGGTTAGAGTAAGCAGTAGTCTATTCGCGGGAATTTGGTATCGGCAGCTTGTCTCCCAATATGGCGTTTCAACATTTGATCGTGAATTAAAACAGCTCTGATTTTAAAGTTTAATTTGGAGTGTGTTTTGAGTCTATTGATTAGTTGTGATACAACAATTACCAAAGATTGATTACAAAACAACTTAAAAGACCCAAGAAAAGAGCATACACAGTGATCTTAATAGTTCAAGTTTGTATCTGTAAATTCCCTATAATGATATAAAAACGATATATGTGCTTTTTCTTAATCGTCAGAAACCCAGAGATGCCAAATAGATCACGTGGCTTCGTGCGACTTCACCAGAATCTGTACCTACAACAAAGGACAAATCGCTTCCCTTGATTTTCCAGTTCCCTATCCGCAAAGAAGTACTTGTACTTGGAAGATAATAACCGAACCAGGAACCTTTATTTTGCTGTCTTTCATGGAATTCGATATCCCCTCTTTGGGAGACTGTACTTCAAGTTCAGTAGGTGTTTATAACGGTGATGACTCGTCTAACGGCGAAATGGCCATTGGCGTGTATTGCAACTACATCCCTCCACCAACTAAGGTCGTGAGTGCATTTAATCAAATCTTAGTAGTACACACTTCGGGCGCGGAGGAATCTGGACGTGGATTCTTGGCAGAATATGTTCAGGGTAGACATGAAGCATCTATTGATGTACCTCCCGAACCTGGTACGTATTGACATACTCCAAATAAAGGCAATTTCGACATATCAGAACGTGGACAAAATGTATTCAGACAAGATAACATGTAACGTAATTAAAAGTAACGGTTATCTGGGGTTATCTGCTCGCTGAAAATTTTCTACGAATGCCTTAACCCTCGTCCAACCAAGGGGGGGGGGGGTTACCACCCCCCTAACGGATGATCCCCTGTCGCACAAAAACGCAAACGAATACTATCTAAGGCTTTTATGTAATTGTTTAGCGAAAAAAAATGGAGGTACCACCTTCAGGGAGGTCAGGGCGTCCCGTCAAAGTCGGAAGGTACGGGGGGGGGGGGGATGGTTACCACCTTCCTATACTTTACTGTGTGAAATGCCAAAAAATGGTACTTTATGTAAGTATGATGCTACTGTAAGCAAACACTTGTATTTGTTCTTATTATTTAGAGTAATAACAAGTGTATGCTTACTTTGACATCCATCAGTGCCAAATAAATACCACTTTTGCTTGCAGGAATGGCAAAAATGGTCGAAAAACCCTCGATTTTGGCGATTTGCTTACAATTTGCGTAAAAATTAGCTCTCAGTTATGACGTCACTATGACGTCATATTGTTAAAACTTGATATGTTTGTACTTGATTTGAAGAAAGGACATATGTAGCTACACACTAATATCAAACAAGGTGGTGATTGTCGCTTAATGACGAAAAAATCGGGGGGGGGGGGTGAACGTAGTACAAAAACCCTTGGTTGGACGAGGGTTAACTCAATGACATACAAAATTACTCCTATTTTGCACTCAATCTGCCGTCAATTTTAACGGAATTAATTGTGAAATTATGAAACTAGCCAATTCCATGCTTCGAATATACGACTACCATCAGAGCTATAATAACTAGGCACTGATTCAGATTTTATGAATCTTGATTTTTGTCTACAAAATTATATTGTAAACTACATGTAGATGCAGTAGGCTGTGCATTTTTAGTGAATTGCTGTGAAAAGCTCACATCATCAGCTTTTAAAAAATATAAACGTTAAACTGGTTGGATGGTTATGGCGCAAGTTACAGTTTTTGTAAGCCATCAAAAATCACTATTTTACTTCAGTGTGACTACGGTGCGTCCCAACCCTGATGAATATTTCTTTAATCACAAGAAAGTAGACACCGTGAACAGAATCACTCCTCACAGAAATCCCATTCTCAGACGGAACCAGAACGGTTTTTTTTTGCAAAGGCAGATCAACACTACCAGAGATACTTGCCGTCAGAAGGATCATTGAAGAGTTGAATCTACTGACATCACTTTGCAGACAAAGTCGGCCAACATTTAAATGACAGGAAGACGGAATACATTACCGTCAATGACTATGAGGAAGGGAATCATCGACCTATCTGCACTGCAGACGATACCCAACTCAAAGAGGTCAGGGGTTTCACGTACCTAGGATCCTATGTTGCCGACATCAAGAAAGACATCCTGTCACACGAAGGACAAGCTTGGAATGCCTGTAATAAACTACACCACCTATGGCAATCTGGTATCTTCAATTCAACCAAGCTGTCCTTCTTCAGAGCCTCTGTAGAAAGAATCCTGTTATATGGATATGAGACCTGGACCATGAAGAAAGAATTACAGGATAGACTGGATGATACCTACACCAGGCTCCTTATGAGAGTGCAAAACATATCCTGGTGTGAGCACAATACTAAGGCACAATATATGGCGGTCCCTGCTCGTATGTTATGTGTTGGAGGTTACCATGCCTAAATTGGGGTCGTCGCCCCTTTAATTACATTGATGTTCTAGACATCCGCCAGGATCTACAGACTGTCCCAATAAAACTATACAATCAAACTAAAAATTATTAAAAATATAAAGTGTGCATTTCTGCGAGATATTTGACTTTATTTGTTAGACAAGTTCTTAAGCTAAATCCTTGTTTTTGTTTTATTCCATCCAATTTGATGGACCCTAAGCTGAGATATTGTCAATTGAACACAAAGGATAAAATACCACTTGGGCCAGTTTCTCTTGAAGGTTGAATAAACTAAAGATATAAGTTTGCACTTTATTGTGGGATATATTAAAACCGTTTTAAAATAAAACATATTGGACAGATCAGCAAATGAATGTATTATCATGCATTGAGCTAATCAAATATTGTTCAAACAGTGAAAGCACCAGAAATTATGTTATGAGTGAAATGAGGGACTCACTCTCAGGGGGACAATAATAATGAAATTCATGGAAATTTTGGGAATTTGACTGCTGAAACTAATGTAACAGCCACAAGTCTGTTGAGGGACAAATGTGTGGACAACGCTCTAATGAGGAGGGACAATTTACCCTTTCCCTATTCCCCACTGCCTCCAAGATGCCAGGGAGGAACACATTTGAAGAAAGCAGTGTTCAACAAAAAGCAATAAAGGAAAGGATGGTTGGTGTTCAATCGTCTCAGTTTACTTTCAACAAGGGTGTTTTTAATTGGCGCTTAACCACTAACTTCTGCTGAATGAAACCTGGAGTAAGGTTGAGACAAGACTGTTTAGAATTGAATTTCCCAATGCTACGTGTATTTATTGGCAATTGCGACATTATAAAGTTATCAATTCTGTTATGTCACAAGAAGCAGCACTTTATACTTATTATTTACACCAAATTACACCAACTAAAAATCTTATGAAAGTTGGAACACTCCTAAAAAGAATCAGTTAAAATCCAGTTGAGATGAACTTAAGTTTTTGGCCAAAAAATAATCTTTGATTGTATAGTTTTTTTGGGGGGACAGTCTGTATCTTACATCCACAACTTAATGACGAACAGGGACATTTGGCACTACATGGCGAACAGCATCACTTTGAGCAAAGCTATGTTTGAGTGTATGTCCATGCTTTGAATGGATGTTGTGCGTTATCAATTACTATGTCAATGTCCGTGTTTTGGATTAGTGGCCATCTTGGAGGCAAATTGATCTGTGACTATACATTTATCTGCTTTGCATCTGGAACACATTCCGTTTGTCTGGATGAGTGTACTGTTCAACTCTCAGATGGCTGCTAATCTAACTGAAACACAAAGTTTATTGAGACAAACTCTTCACAACTTATTCATTCACCATGTGTATCGAGCCAAACTCTTCACAGCTTATCCGTTCATACGATGTTATGAGACGCAATCGTTCATAGCTTATCCATTCACAGGGTATAGATGAGGTGACATTTGACGTCAATGAACAAAGCACTGCCCAATAGTATGCGTGCGCACCTGCAGGGCTTGTGCTTTTAAAATCCGCTAATTTAAAAGGCTATTGAATGCTGTAGCTGTATAGGGATATTCCTCGCACCTTTAACATATCAGTAGACCAGGTGCTAACTTGTGTTTGTAAACATTGATGTCAAATCATCTATTGCGAGACAAACCTCACAGCTCATCCGTTCACAGGGACAAACTGAGTTTATCCATTGGGACAAAGGGGGGCAATAGGAAAATTCCAAAATCTCAATTCGAGAAATATCCAGGCATTTGTCTAGCAAAATGTTCTACAACTAGTTTGCAAATAATTTTAATTTCTGTAGCAACACAACAATTTTAATGTTTTTCTACTGAGCTAAAACAAGCAAATGTTGCCATGCTTATTGAATGCATTTAAAAGAAATAATCGCTGACTCACTCTTTACAGAACACACATGCTCTGGTAACTGGACTTACTTCAAAGGCAACTGCTACAGTTTGATTCAATCTGACGGCTATATCAATTGGTTAATGGCCGAAGAGAGATGTATTGAAGAGGGTGCTCACCTCGTTAGCATTCGAAACAGTGACGACATGGAATTCATCCACTCTTTGATTGTTAATAGCCTTGGACAATACGTCAGTCTGCCATTAAGAACATACATAGGTATTACATATCTGTTCATTCTCACCTGTGCAATTAACCCATTGTGAATTTTTTGAAGGAGTGATATTGGAGGGTGTTGTTTCGTTTGCTTTTCTCAGGTTTGACGCTTCATCACGATGAATGGGTTCATAGGTGGGTTGATGGACGACCACTAAGTTACACGGACTGGATTATGCCTCAAAGGTATCAGATGAACACGAAGCATGATTGCTGAATATATTGTAATCTGTTCTATATGGGAGCGAAGTCTATTGTACATTTGCTGTCCATTGATCTTTGTCATTACACTTTTCGTTTGATAAAAGGCGATGTCATATTGATATTCTTCGGTCCAATGTTTTCCTCTTTGTATATTTCGAGTAGTTGTAGCAAGCAAATTTATAAATGATCTAAAATTTTAATCTATTATTTGTAAAAATTAGAACGTCTAGATTCAACAAACACAAACGCACACTGGTTCCTTATCTAAACGCATATAGGCTAATTGTGGTCATCGCACGAAAAACCAAACAATAAACAGTCACAATAGTCACTCAATGTACTTTATCATTATTACTGATGGATATTTCAGAACCTCAACACTACAGTATAAAGATATTGTATTATTGTTGTATGTTTTTCAGTGGAGATGAGTGGGTTAGTCGCCAACCAGATGGCGGTAGATTGGAATCCTGTGTTCTCATTGACTTAGCCAATGTACACTCCACAAACCATTGGCATGATGTACCGTGTGTCTCCAATAATGAAGCGAATAAATACATTTGTATGAAGCCAATATCAGGTATTGTGTAATACATACACGTTTCTATCTCTGATCCCTTTCCCTTTCTGTCAGAAGAAAAGGGTATGGTGTGTAGTGGCTAAGGGGTTTCCCTCTTATGTATGAGGTACACATTTTGACTCCCAGCGCTGCAGTCTACGAACTGGTTTGGGTAGATTTTGTTAAAAGCTTTGTTTGATTGTGGTTCAGTTTGAGATAGCAAATCCTATAATACCTTTATACTCTAAAAATACAAAGAGTACCGTAAATAGGGATTATCCTTATCTTTCTGAAGTAAAACAAATGGATTTAATTATACAAGTGCCGATGCTTATCGAGTGAACAACACTTAACACACAAAAGGAAGTTTTATTCAGTTCAAAGATCGTAATAATACAAAGTAAATGAGGACACCTAGTGTTCAGATTGTCGGTGTGTTTATTTAATTTTTTAGTATCTTGTGGTTTTATACCGCCAAAGTCAACGTACGAGCCGCTTCGGTTTATAAGCCGTGGCACCCTTTTGAAGACCAACATATAAGCCTTTTTTTAATTAATTAATAATAATTTGAATATTTTGAAAAACAACGTATAAGCCGCGGCTAATTATCCGCAAACTACGGTAAATAGGGGATTATTCCTTGATGTTGAGTGTAATCTTTGTCAAAGTGAAGTAAATCTCACGTATTTAGTCAATATTTTTTTACAGTGTATTAGTTTCGAACAAAATGATTTCTTAATTCTGCAAAATCCCTCAATGTGTCTTATTTTTGCCTTGGCCCTAGACAGGTACGTTAAGGTCATATTTGAATGCTGTGAAGATGAAAAAAGTTTCAACTCTATTCAATTTTTTTTATTTCACAGGTTACAATGCAACTGGGAGAGTCGTAGAAAATCTTCACGATTCAGGTAATTTAGTTACAGATTACTTTCCATACATTCTTCATGATCAAGTCTGATTGTAATTCTAACTTGCCCAATTTTCTTTTGACTACAGTGGGCTGTCCAGATGACATAGCGGTTTGTCTAAATGGCGAGTGTATGCACAAAATATTTGCCTGTGAGGAATCTACTGGATGTCTTTCATCAAAAACAATGCCAATCAAGTAAGCATTATGTGATTTAAAGGGTAGCTTTCAATTGGTTAAAATTTCGTTGACATAACTTTGGCATTATTGGTGTGGGCACGTAAAACTCATTTTGCCATTTCTGGTAACCATCCTATAGAACATTATTCTCCATTTCCTAAGCGCATTAGGGTTTTGATTATTTCGTCAATACATTACAACCCCATTTAATAAATAAATACAATTGAATTAATCTTGAGATGTTTGACATGTTTAGAATGTACACGATTTCCGAGTTTCAATTTCATTGCAGGTATTTTATAGCAATAGTATGCCTGGTATGTGAGTTGCTGACCATGACTGCTACATACAGCTGAGGTGTTAATCCACCTTGCGCATGGCATATCGATATATTTTAATATATCTATAGAAATGCAACAAAAATGTTAAGGGTGGATTTAAAACTTAACCAACGGTCATCTGCTGGTTCCTCCAGTTCTTTTCCGTTGGAACCGGCTTCTATTATTCTAAATAATGAAACATGATTCAACCGCCATGAACCGCGGGCTAGGCTTGGATTTTGAAGCTGCCCCTAATTTTTCAACTAACATTTCATGACGACTAACGGGCGATTGAATTTTGAAGCTGCTCCTAATATTTTAGCATTTCATGACGTCTAGAGAGCGGTTGAAGTTTGAAGCTGTCCTAATATTTTTAAATATTTTTAACGTCAAGCGGGCGGTTGATTTTTGAAGTTGCTTCTAATTTAACATTTCATGACGTCTATCGAGCGGTTGAACTTTGCAGCTGCTACTAATATATCATATATTAATATTTGATAGATAAACTTTGAAGCTGCTCCTAATATATTATATATAGGTTTTCCCGGCCAATTTCGCAATTTACGTGTTCTATTTTACAGTGTGAGTCAAAAAGAATAGGACCGTGATTTATTATTTTTTATCAAAAAACTAATTGAGCTTGATAAAATAAGTTTTACATATTCGAAACAAGCATGTTCTTCCGCTCATTAGAAAAAAAGAATCACCGAAATTTATCATTCCTAACCATTGTTATGCCTGTTCTGCCGAAAGAACTCATTTATCTAGCTGTCCACCGAATGCTAAATGCTTTGGATATGTGTAAGTACCTGCAAAATGGCTAGGTCATTGATATGTAAATGAGATTTAAACCCGCGAGTTTCAAAAACAGATTATCATGGTGTGCACAAAATCAATAAGGAATAAAATAACAAATCTGAAGGTATTTTCAAAACTAACTTGGCATCTTGGGGGGAAGGTATTAGGTATCATAGCCCCTCCATATCCAGATGTACAACAAACTTTTATAGTTGAAACTTACTTGGAGACCCATTCTCCCATTGATGTTCAGAGAGAGTTTGCCTTGCAGTTCCCGCAAGCAAACCGTATACGTTGCAAACAGGTAATTATAGCAATGGTCAGGAAATTCCATAACTATGGAACCATCAGGAACCGACGACATGAAGCATCAGGAAGAAGGACTGCCAGGACCAAAGCTAACATTGCTCGAGTAAGACAAGCTCTGAGAATGAACCCAAGAATCGGCTCCACTCAGCATTCCGTGGACAGCTGGATAAATGGGTTCCTTCGGCAGAACAGGCATAACAATGGTTAGGAATGATGAATTCCGGTGATTCTTTTTTTTCTAATGAGCGTAAGAATATGCTTGTTTCGAATATGTATTTTTTTTTTATCAAGCTCAATTAATTTTTTGATAAAAAATAATCACGGTCCTATTCTTTTTGACTCACACTGTATAAAAGGGACATTCGTTTTCGTGCGAAATTGAACGATGATGTATATTGTTATTTCAATTAAGCAAAACGTCATTCGATTTCGTTAAAGGAGCATTCGACCGCGTAGAATGGTCGGCCAATTGCGTAACTAGCTCAATCGATTTCAATTGGATTAGCTTTGCGATTCAATTCGTGTTTTCTATTTCGCCATTGAGACAACAAAAATGAAAACTGTTCTTTTGAATTAGCGATATTGTGCGTTTAATCATATAGTCAGGGAAAAATCATTCCTTCCTCAACATTTCTGCATTGAACAATAATTATTATATCGTCACGAATCTTCCAATCGACCAAAAGTCACATTTCGAAATATCGGCGATTGAAATTTTAGAGAATTATGAACTTGCATATCTAAAATTTGAAACATTTTAGGAAAATGATTTTATGTGTACATTGTGGACATTGAAACGTTCTTCATTTTGAGCACGCTCTCAATTCAAGTATCCTTTGTTTTTCTTGTCAAAATAACGATTGGTCTGTTTGCAAAAACAAAAAAAAAACGTCCTCTGGGTCTATGTCAAAGGAGACGAATGCGTAAATTCGCCTGTTTGGCGTACTCAAAAAGAGTCGATCGATCGCCTCAGACAGTGGTATTGAACATGTTGAACATACTTTTGCCTGCGGAGGGCGCTAGAAATGACTATGCTTTTGTATGATTTTCTAGCCGCCATCATCTCTTACAGGCAAACTATGCCAATGAAGTTAGAAAAGAGGACTGATGAGGTTCTATTTTTTATATTTTGTAATTATTACATCAAGCTATAAATATATTAATTTGAATGGAAACCTGTAAAAGCTGTATTTTACGGGGTTTGGAGCAGAAATGCTGCCAGAATTTTTTTGTAAAATGTATAGTATTTTTCCTCTAAACTTTAGTACTTAATAGTATAATTGAAAATTCATAATAATGTACGATAATGTTGATACTCGAAAAAAAAATCGAATAAAAGCTCCAGTTGTAGTCTTTTATACGCCTGGTAAATTGGACATAAAATTTACAGTATTTTGCTGTATTTCCAAATTGCAGCATAGGCCTACATGTGTAAGTACACTAGGACATTCAAAGTGTATGCCTAACATTTGAAACCCTGGGTTTTGTGAATTATTGGACATAATAACTTCCATAAACGTTAAGTTGAAGAAGTTGTGATGTATCTGTTTGTTGCTCGAAGGTGTATATTTTGATACTTTTTGCAGAGTAAAAAGAATCAAAGATCACTATTTTATCTAGAAGAAAGCTTTATCTTACTATCAAGTCATTTTTATTTGTATTAATTTTACGAGGCGTTTTGACGAAAATCATTTTAATTCTCAATAACGAAAACCGTAGGAACAGTATATTGGCAATTAGAGTCAAATGATGTTTCTAAAAATCTTAAAAACAAACGACTTCGGAGTGTCTATTGGTACAATTTGAAATGAAATGACATTCCCATGGAGATTATTTTATTTTTGTCATCAAACAGCCCATTGCGTATATGTTTCACCTTTGGAGTCACAACACTCGTACAGTATAGTTGAAAACTTTCTATGACTAAAAAAAACGCCATTTTTGTTAAGGTGGCAGTTTTGCCGGCATTTCTACTGCGGTGCTCAATGGTTAACTTGTATTTCAAAGACTTCTGACGTTTAATTTAAATTCAAATTGCCAAAATTTCTGATTATCAAAGTGGTATTTATTGAAAATGCAGAATGATAATTTTCTCATATTAAACATCTTTCGTTATTGGAATTGAAAGGAAATAATTTCCTCTACCTACTAAATAAAATGAAATGTAATCGGGTTGCATTCAATTATATTGACTAATCTTTTAATGTATACCATTAATCATGTATTTCAATACATTGTCCGATCGCGAATAGCCTCGTCTCCAGGGACCCCCGGATTTTACCCGTAGTGGTCCAAATTTTGGTTATCAGAAGAAAGCTACTATTTTTCTCATTTACCCTGTGAAATATTAGGGCTAAGGCGACGAAAATAAAAAACCCTGTTTTACGGGCCCGACCGACCCTGATTTTTCAGTTTTGCAGAATTTTTTTTAAATATTTTTCCAAAAATCATGTAAAATCAGCCTGTTTTTAGCCCAAATTTATAAATTTTGGCAAATTTTTAAAAGAAAATTTGTAAAAAAATTTCATATTTTCTCTTGATTTTTCAGATTTTGGGGCTGTTTTAGGCCAATTTTGAGCTCCAGAAAAGGTTTGGTTTGGATGTTATGAGCGAAAATATGCCCCATTTTGGCCGACCAATATTAGTTTTACATAGTACTCTATGGATTACGAGATAATGTTTTAGCTCTCATTTCAAAACGGGTTGAAATATCGGCGCGAAACATTACAGATAGGGTTTTGAGCTGAAGGCCATACTATAAAGATTAAAAATTTATAGACTAATATTTGCAACGTAAAATTTTGGTTAACATTTGTGGATAGACCTACTAAGTTAGTGTGTTCGTCAGTGCTTTTTATTTTCAACACATTCACAATCTCTGTAATAACTCGCCAAATATATATTTTTTCAGTGTTTTGATTTAATCAATTTTTACAATATACTGTAATTTTCACAGTAATTATTTGGCAGAATTGTTGTCAGTAAAATACTGCAAAAATGTATATTTTTAGTGTGGCAAAATCGTCTCAGATACAGCTACACACATTTTACTAATATAACTGCGACCAGACTTCTATAGGCGACCCAGTGTTGATCGAGGAGAGGAGATGAATCTCGCAATATCGCATTGATCATAGATCGCTTTATAAGCTGTCGCACGGTGGTTTACAGGTACAGCAAAAAGACGAATACAGATGGTCTGTTGGAAGACTTTCATTTGCGTTTGGGTATGATTTACAAAAGGGAAAATCTATTATATCTACAAAGTGGAATGTATTTTGTTTAATATGGTATACGAAAAGAGCTTGTGATATGTTATCATAATATGCAAAACTCAATTCGCCAAAATGTCGATTTGGCCTGTTTGGAAGACTCATGGACGATATATCAAATGTCCCAAAATGGAAGCGAATGGATGCCTAAAAACCACCAAAAAACAAAAGAGATTCACATCTTTTGGCTGTTATTGATCGAAGTCGTGGAGCATTTTACATGTATCGATTACTCCGATTAACTGATATGTAAACTGATCTGATTGACTTAGAGGGATATACAAGGACATTGCAGTTTTAGGTTAGATAAAGTTATCAGTTTTTATAAAAGCCATCTTAGAGTATCGGAAGCCAATCTTGGATGCATAATGAAGAATCGATAATAACATTTTGAAAAAGATTTCTTATAATTTTCTTGACTGTTAAAACATCAGGACAGGTACCAAGGTACCTATCTGCAGTCAAAGTAGACCACGAACAGACCACGTTATGTATTGGCGGCCATATTGAATCATTAGATACAGATCATATGTAAATTGGTCGTCAAATTTTGAGGTGAATAAACAGATTAGTTTTAGGGTGGTTTTGCGTACCACTGGTATTTTTTGTTTGCTTACAAAATGTTCAGGTTTCTCGTTTGGCACCATGCGGGTTCAGAATCCGCATAAAAACTGGTCTAGAAACCGATCAATGAAAAACCTCTTAATACATGTAAGCAGGTTTGATATCAGTTATCAATGAACTGCAGTTGGAAAGAAAATAGGTCAAATAGGTAAAAGTGCATTCGAGTGTGTGTATAAATAAAGGCTTATATTTACCTGAGGAATTTAGTGAATGGATATACTTTAAGAGAAGTGGAAGGATAGAAATGTAATCGTTAACTTAGTTGGGTTCAAGGGAGTCAAGAAAACTTTACGAAATTGGTGGTCTGCTAATAATTATTGAAACCGTGATTTTACAAATGCCAAACTGATGCGTGTGGTTTTAAACTTGTTTTTTAAAAGAACGGGACCTTACCACAGAAAAGTTTTCCGAAAACAGTCGTAATCAGAGCTCGAAATCCCACCATCTGTTTCGTATAGTCTGATCTGAAAAACTACCTTAAAGCTTCTCTCCCGAAGTGACAACATTCGGTGGAACATCAGTACCGCAAAAAGACCAAGATCGTTGAGCGGCGTTGTCTCGCCGTCCATAGTTTTAGAAAAAAATCAATGACAGCTACCTCGAGGCGGGGCTCCATAGCAAATGATTTGTGAAATTGGATTCGAACACGATTACCTGCGAATAATAAATGTTTGTAACTGATCAGCATTGAAAATCAAATTTTCAAAGGATGGCACGACTTTTGTATATGCATTTCATTGCTTGTGGTTAGCGGCGCGGCGGGCGCCCGTGAGAGAAAATGAACCAAATTCCCCTAGCTTATTTGAAATAATTGGATGTCTACATGGTGTTATAACGACAGAACTTCTAATAAACACCTTATTTTTATTTACTGATAGCTGGGCAGTGAACGTCAGGCGACCATATCCTACACTGGCAATACCTTTTGGCAGATTTTCAAGAGCACGCCGTCAGCAACTCACATTACCATTGGTTTTTGTTGTGTTCTAAGCCATGTTATAGTAGATTTCAAAATAAGTGATACCTCATTAAAGGTTTAGGTTGTCCATTCACCGTGAGAGGTAAGCAGAAGTTATTGAATGGCCACAGGTAAAAGTTTATGGTTACTGTATAGTGATGTACCTAGTGACAAAATGTGGACCTTAAAAAAAACATTATTTCACATCAACGATAGCTTCGGGGAGTTTTATATCAGAATGGAAACGCCAGCAATTATTTAAATTCATTTTAAAAATGATTGATATTTAAATACCTGTTATGCATCATATCGGAATCACAGTGGAAGAGAAGGGGGTAATAGTAAGGAAAGTTTGGCATGCCATGACGTAGGTTCGATAATGTCATTCATACTACGTGACCCTTAAGCACTGCCCGACAGAGTACAGCATACAGCGAGTGTAAAATTGGCGCGATAGGAAAACATTGCTTCTATGGCGTATGCTGACATGTGATAAAGAAGGTATCTGTAACAAAAAAAGGTAGTATGGTTGATGCATGAAATTTTAGTTAAAAAAAAAAAAAAAAAAAAAAAAAAAAAAAAAAAAAAAAAAAAAAAAAAAAAAACCAAAACAAGAACCAATGACATTGGTATTTCCACTTCCTAACAAGAACAGGATTTTAAATCCTTCATAAAGATATTCCCCGTGGTCTTAAACCCTCTGGGAACCACGCCTTTTCTTACATGGTTTCTGATAGGTTGATTAAACGGTGATAATACAAGTGATGAAACAATAAAAAATAATTATTCAATATCTCAGATGTTCAACAAAATGCCTCTCCAGCTTACAACCATTCTTATGGTGCTGATAAATCACATTGCTTTTTGCCAACAATATTCTTTGCTGAAGAGGGACCAATGGCCGTTCCGAAACTCAGTCGTAAATCTACTGGCATTACTATGTTATGCCTGAGGTAGACCAATTTGTCCAAACCACTGTGTAACTGGTATGAAAGGTATGTACGTAGGAACTACGCATGAGTGTATACACGTAGTGTTACGCACGAGTTTTGGGGAATGGATCTCTGGAAAGAATGAGGAACTGGGAGGACCAAATGTAAAGTGACATTTGAGCCATCCAGGTGTAAAGCCTTTCTTTCTAGAAAGAGGGATCAAACAAGATCAGATCTATTTGGCCATACCAAACTGGCAGAAAAGGTTGAGCTTAACAAAAAAGCTCACATGGACAAAGCACATCTCAAACATCACAGCCAGAGCAAACAGAAGCTTGCGAACAGATAGGAGGATTCTACTAAACTAGGGACGAGCGCAGTGCACAAGGTCCATCATGGAATATGCATCATTATCTGTTTGATGTTACCACTTCCCTAATGTCTTCTTGACACCATTCGGAGAAACCATTATGAAATCATCGGGAAATGATGTAGCAGTAAGGCCAGATGGAGCTGTATCTCATCCAACATCAAGAGGACAGGGGCTAGTTGCTACGGCTGTGATCTATAAGATCCAGATTTTGTCCGCCAGACCTGAAGAGGTTGAAGGGATAGTCTTTAGCTCTAAACTCGCACCAATGGTTATGCCAATGCACGCACTCATCGAACCAGTCTCAAGAACCTAATCCATTAGGCAGCACCTTCATACACATGCTTATCAACACAAGTGTGATTCTCCCAGAAACGCGTATTGGAGACCCCAATCAGCAACCCGATAGCATCCACCGCTATTCAAAGCCATGCACCCACTGGCTTGCTCCCCAAATCGTGGCGTCGAGCAGAAACAACCTGCCATTTTCCATCTACGTGACACACTGATTGGGTTTTTGGGTGGGCCCTTTATAGTGCGTCAATGCCTAAATTAGTCCATGATATGCCGGGATGGATGGAATACCTTTAGTGACTCTCTTTTCCATCTAGCATCTTATTTTAAACAAAGAAGTAGTTCTAGGGGCTTAAGGAAACTTGTTGGAGGGCTATTCTTGTTATGTATCTTAAAGCCAAGGAGTGTTGTTTTTCGTCATACCTATAATAAAAATTAGTTGCAATACCAGAGGACTATTTCCCAAATACCAGAGGGTACTATTGAATATGAAGTAGGTACTAACTAAAAAAAACTTTTGGTTCGAGAGATGACAGCAAGTTTTACCAAAGGTGTCTTGCTGAGAAGCTAAATGGTCAGTCAAGTAGGTATTTTCAGACTAATATCTACTAGAGACCAAGAATTGCATAGGTAATCCTGTTCTTATATGAACAAATGGTGTAAACCGCCTTTCGTTTAGGTTTGTGAACGGAATATAGACCCAGGTGAGCACCCGAGGCACATAGTATATAGGACTGTGATGGCGAAAATGATGACACACGTTGGAACAGCCGTATAGAAAAAAATATGGTGACAGTTTGTAGCTATTCATACAAGAAAAAAATTGTATCCTGTGGATGAAAGATGAAACACGTATATTTCACACAACATCCTGGGGAGACATTGCCATCATAAGCTAATATACGAGTGCGTCAAGATTGTTTGTTTTTTCGTTCCTTATGTTATGTTCTGATGTATCAACGATGAAATTTTGTTCATGTTAGGATGACCTTATTTAGAGATCACTGTTTGGTAGTAGAATAGCCAAGGCTACGACTTTATATCAAAAATTTAAGGCAGATCAAATAAAACCCCTGGTGCTTGAAAATATTATTCGTTCCTCTCTTCTATGTCAGTAAGAGTTTCAAACACTGCATTTATGTACTTAAGGTTGTATATTAACGAAAGGTAGTCATCATCTTTCCAAACTATTAGCGGATAGCAATATTCTAACAATCATTTTCATTAAGCAGACTGAGTGAAATTCCATTAGTTACCTTGTCGACTTGAATTGGATCCAAACGCCGTTACCAATGACAACCGAATTACACCCTTTAATTCTGATAAACTTGACCATTAAAGATGCGTTGCCGGTATAATTTCGTTAACAAATCGTCATTTCGATACCAGGTTAAACAGCATTACGATTTTTTTTTTAAGATTCACCACCTGTATATTTAAGGACTATAAACTCACGGCGTCGGTTGTATTAAACTCTTTCCAATTAGCTAGGTATGTGCCTAATTTTGTATGAACAAATGTAAAATATGTATTGTTTTGTTTGTATTTTCTGCACTTTTTCTGCAGTGTCTCATGAATATTGCGAAATAACATGATGTTTGTAAAAGTCGCCCATCGAAGGTATCATTTTTAAGCGGCCTTCCCAGGATAAAAGGATATCACCAGGCACTTGCAGCTTGCCTGAGTTAGTCTTTGTCAAAACTGGTTTAAAGAAAGAATTCGTGGGATGGAGGGGGTGGGTGTGAACTCAGAGGTGTTGTCAAGACTCGCGTTTTAAGAATGCGTTGGGCATGGGGGTCAAATCAGAGAGGTTCGCAGAGGTTCGAGTTGGTCCTTTAGGATTATAGTACCGGTAGTTTATCTGTTCCATCGAGTATACAGTAGTTAACAAGTTTGGGCTCGCCTGTTTTGAGCAGCATTGTACCTAGAAGAGACAGGACTTACTGAAGACGCAGGTTTCACCACAGGTGTCTTTTTCACGTGTTTCTTATTTTGAGCCCAGTCAAACGCAAGGCACCACACAGTGTATTGCGATGTATAGATCCTATCAGTCCTGTTAGTACTCTGCGTTTAGGCTGGTCAGCGGATCCCGGCTCATACCATTCTATCCTCTTCTCTTCTCTAAGCTCAACATATGGTAGTCTGTTCTCAGCTCTATCAGCATTCCAGTTTTCTATCTTTCCCCGCCCCCCCCACATTAAATCACATCTCTCATTAATCATAAAATCATCAACATATGACCGATCCAGTTTTTCAGTCTGTTCGTTTGAACTAATTAGGGTCCGTTATTCTCCCATCGACATTAAAACACTCCTCATCTGGTCTTCTTATCTTTCCAACTAAGTCTTTTCATTCTTCTCCAAATCACATGTCATAGGTTCTAGCTTTTATATTCCTTCAGCAGGAGCGTCCTGTTCTGCCCATAAAAAAGCCCACTCAAAACTACTGTTCACAATCTTCTTCAATTCCATACGTAAGTTCTTTGGTGAGTACAATTCCTGTTTTTGCCTTTGCCATACCTATTCTTGCTCTAATCTCAATAACACTCCTTCGTCTTCCGTGACAGATGCTCAGGTATCTGAGTTGGCAAACCTGTTCAACCTTCTGTCCATTGATGGTGATGTTGAGGATTTCTATTCATCCTCGAATCTTCATCACTTTTGATTTCTTTGCAAGTATTTTCTTAATACTCCTGAACATTCGTACTCAGGTATCATCAATCTTTGCGACCTGCATCAGAAACTAGCATCATAATTTTTTCATCATGCAAACCGACAGCCTTCCAAAGTTCCCCCATAGAAGTACCACTTCTACTCCTCTTTCCATGTCAATCCCAAATCACTTCAGCTATGTAGAGAAAAGTCTGGAGATAACCAGACATCATGACGCCAACCTCTTCCTAACAAACTAATGGGTTAGACTCCCCACCAGCCACTCTTACCACAGCCTCCTGTAATCTTCCAATTAAAATGACTTCTTTGGTCTCTCTTACTCTGTCTCCCTAATACTTTGTAACTTATATTTATGTCTTGTATCTTGGTTACTATGAACAAAAGCATTTAGTTCCTTGGTGAAGCCATCAACTCTTATTAGACCTGAATACCAGTTTGGTGGCCCTGGGGAAAGCTGTGATGATGCACCACACTCACAGGCTGGGCGCCGGCCAAATCCCATATGAAAAGAATGACTAAGGCGCCGATACAACGACGGCGGCGGTTCAAACTTTGTCCACCAATGCAAACGTAGGTGAAAGGCTGGGGCAATTGCATGATGGAATCAGTGCTGCCAGTAGTTTTATTAGAGTTGATTGAGGAGTGATTGCGCGACACTGCCCTCGGTAAACATTGCGTGTCCAAACTTTTAGGACCATGGTTTTCATGTGAATTTTTCTGGAATTTCTTGGAACATTTGAATGTTGAGACAAACCTTTGTTAAAACAATACTTGACCTATTATAATCTAAAAATAGGCTTAAAATTTCCACACACTAAATAGATCTTGGTATGGCACCTCTGGGCGAGATGTTTGGGAGAAAAGGTTTTCAAAAAAAGTGACGGTTCTAAGGTTAAATTACCAACAAATAGTAAATATTATTTTAAGATACAAATCAGCAAAATATCAAGACAAAAAAGTGGGATGGGGGGGGGGGGTGAACTCAGAGCGGTTGTCAAAGGCTCGTTTTAAGAATTGTGGGATGGGGGGGTCAAACTCAGAGAGGTTCGCAGGAGAACCGAGTTGGTCCCTTTAGCTGATTATTACCGTTAGTTATCTTCAATAGAGTACTACAAGTTTACAAAGTAGGACTCGCCTAGTTTTGAAGCATTGTACTAGAATGAGACAGGACTTACTGAAGACACGTTTCACCACAGGTGTCATTTTCACGTTTATTTCTTTTGAGCCAGTCACACGCAGGCACCAACATTATTGCGATTGTATAGATCCTATCATTCCTTGCTTAGTACTCGCCGTTAGGCTGGGTCAGAGGGCGTCCCGTCTCTCCAGTCTATCCATGCTTTCTTAAGCTCAACATATGGTCGTCTGTTCTTCAGCTCATCCAGCATTCAGTTTCCTTCACCTAATCACATCTCTAGGTTTAATCCGTAAAATCCTCAAGATGATGACCGATCCAGTTTTTTCTGTTGTTCTTTAATGACAGACTAATTAGTGTCGCTTTCTTCTCCCATCGCCCATTAACACCTCCTCATGGTCTTCTTATTCTTCAATAGTTTTTTTTTCCATTCTTCTCCAAATCCAATGTCATAGGCTTCTAGCTTTTATCATCCGTCAAGCAGCGTCCATGTTTCTCGCTCCATACAAAAGCCACACTGCAAAAACTACGATGTTAGAATCTTCTTCAATTCCATGACTTAAGGTCTTGGTGCGAGTGTAGCAATTTCCTGTTTTTGCCTTTGCCATAACCTATTTCTGCTCTTAATCTCATAACACTCCTTCCGGTCTTCGTGAGCAGATTGCTTCAGGTATCTGAGTTGGACAAACCTTGCTTCAGACCTTCGGTCACTGATGGGTTGCTGTTGAGATTTTATTTCCTCCTCGGAGAATCTTCATCACTTTTGATTTCTTTGCACGTATTTTCATGTCTAACTCCTGACATTTCTTACTACAGGCTATCCATCATCTTTGCAGACCTGCCTCAGAACTAGCTATCATAATTTATTTCATATGCAAACCGTACAGGCCTGCAATAATTTCCCCCATAGAAGTACCCCGTCTTCTACTACTCTTTCCCATGGTTTCACGTCATCATCTCAGCCATGTAGAGAAAAAGAAACGTACTGGAGAAACGACCATCTGAACGCCACTCAGTCCTAACAAACTGGTGGGTTAGACTCCCCACCAGCCACTCTTACCACAGCCTCCTGTTAATCTTCCAAATTCAAATGACCTGCTTTGTGTCTCTCTGACTCTGTCTCCCTAATACTTTGTACTTTATTTATGTCTTTGTATCTTGTACTATGAACAAAAGCATAGATTCCTTGGTGAAGCCATCAACTCTTATATTAGACATGATATTACATTTGGTGGCCTGGGGGGGAAGCTGGATGATGCACCAACCTCACAGGAGGGCTCGCGCCAAATACCAATGACAGAATGACCTCTGTAAGGGCGCACGATACCACGACGGCGGCCGGTTCAACTTGGTCCACACATGCCAAAGTAGGTGAAAGTCTGGGCATTGCCTGATGGATCAAGTGCTGCCAGTTTATAGAGTGATGAGTGATTCGCGCCACTGCCCCTCGGTAAACATGGATTGTCCAAAAACTTTTAGGGGGACATGGTTTTCATGTGTGTGGCCATTGCTTCTGGAATTTCTGGACATTTGAAAGGCGTTAGTTGAGGACAAACCATTTTGTTAAACAATACTTGACCTATTATAATCTAAAACTAGGCTCATAAGATTCCACATCACTATAATAGATCTGGTCTGGCAGCCTCTGGCCGAAGAGTGTTTGGGAAAAGGTTTAAAAAAAGTGACGGTCTAAGTTAAAATTTACAGATAGGAGAATATATTTTAAAGATCAAAATCAGCAAAATATCAAGACAAAAAAGTGTGTGAGGCTTACTACTGAGTAATTACAGTACTAATTTTACACCCACCCCATAGGAAATTTTGACTGAGAAAGCCACAGTGTTCAGAGGGGGATCGGAAAACCCATCGTTGTCTTAATTGCTTCAGTAGCTCGAAAAATACGTGGTCCACTTATGGATTCTTCTTGCGGAATGGGATGCAGCTTTCTTCCCCTCAGTACCCTTCCCCAGGAATGCCTTTCTTGGGTGTCCGGTCTTAGGCGAGTCCACGGTAATGCATAATTAAGCGACGTGCGTCGCTTGGTACGTAGGAATTGACGTTTAAATTAGGGGCATTTTGTACAGTTAAACCAATTGCAAGTATTTGGTGGTGTGTGCAACCATAAGTTAAAGAAATGCGACAGATGTGAACATACGTGGTTTATCTGTTATTGCCGAAAGATGACAGAATACAGGCTGTATGATGTTAAAAGCATATGCCATATACAGTAGTTCACATTTGCAAGGTGTTGTCGCCACTGTATCTTGGTTATGGCAAGATATGTTCAGTATCAGGCCTCAAATCAACCGTTTAAATACTTACACTACCGATCTTAATGTGATTCAAGATTTAGTTCAAAATCTTTAAAAATTAATAAGCTCTCTGGATTTGATTTGGTCTCAGGAATATGAACAATCATCAAAATACAATTTCTATTTTGAAAGTAAAATAAATGCGATGCGATAAATATGGCGAAAATGTTGCAGTTTTTTCAAAGGTGGATCCTTTGCCAAAGTTCTGTTCATTGTCTTGTTTTGGTCTCATTTCTTTTTAAAATGTAAATTTTATCAGAACATCGATATTTAGGACGATATGGACACAAAACATTCAATAATATCAAACACTGCCCTATACCAAGTCTGTAAGTGCATGTCCACCAATGTGCCATACTATTTGACAGATTTTATCAAAGATTATTGAAATTGGGCATTCACTCTATTATTGGACCTTATAAAAACATGCGAGATGTTTGTGTAAATCAAGCGGTCCCACTCTTAAACTCATTCATATTTTATATAGCCCGCCTTGTGAAAGGATTGAATATACTTTTTTTATTTTGGCCATGGGGCATGTCGTTAATATCGGGGGCTTAGGCCAAACCCAAGTGTAGATTCATTAATAAATTTTTGTGGAAAAGAAATGAGGGTGGACATTTTTTTCGTGATGTAATATTTTCAGAAAATGGCCCAAGCTTTATTTGCGGGACCGGCGGTTATTGATTTTATAATTTATGATGAAATTTTACACTTGGCGTTGACTTTTGACCTAGCCCCCTGATGGGACTACAGAAGTTGTTAGTTGTCATTTGGTTACGCCCACAGTCTCCGAGTGGAGTGGATGATCAGCATGGATCAGAGAATTTGGTCTGTTAAAGTTCAATTTACCCCTTTCGGGGAGATGTTGCTATAAGAATTGAATTGGAGATGACGCGCGCTCAATGGATGTTTTTCTTAATTGGCAATCGTGTGTGACCTACATTATTAGTTGATCTTTTATCTAAACCTTGACCTCCAATCTTAGTGAAGACTTTCGTCCAGGACATCCCCGGTTCACCAAGCACAGAATAACTTCCAAGTTTCGTGGAAAATTATTATCCTTGCGGGGGAAATGGGAAACCTTTTTTCTTGACTGACCTTTTAAAATTGGTGAAGTGCTCTGAGTCCGATAACTTAAATTAACTTTATATTCAACATGTCCTTTCATTTAGAGAAAAAAAACACCCAAGGGTAATAGAAAACAGACAATCCCTGTGGGGCCTGACATCATTCTTACTCAACCAAGGTGTTAGAACTTTGGCCCCTGTATGAATTTGATCTTTAAAACTGTTGAACTGTTACTTGCCATCGTTATTAAGATGTACTGTAAGCGTCATTAAGTTAACGTTGGATCCAAATGAGACCGGGCAGCCCAAAGGTTTTGATCAAACGGAACGAGATACCAATATCTGACTACGGGAAAAATTCAGAGGAAAAATATAACTTCTTTTGCAAATTGAATGTCTGCCGGAGACCTGTTGATGCGTGTGGCCCCAGGAGAGGGGTAACCAGGACTTATAGGAGATTCAAACCCATCGTGTCACCTCTAGTACTTTTCTGAAGTATTGGTTTTGAATGAGGGGTGTGCAGGGATGAAAAGTAAAATTTCCACGCGAAATCTATTGAAACATTGTAGTCCGATAGCAGAAAAATCAATTCTGAGTTAATGAGATCATTCAGTTAAAGTAAACTCAATAATAGGCACATAACTCTCAATACATGCTGACTAATCGTATTGCTTCAATGGTAGTCAATGGTGTAACCAGGTACGTTGAATTGGGTAAAAAAATGTCTTTGAGCGCCTCGTGCTTTGATAGGAAGGAACACAAAAGGTCTTTGCACTCTTTATGTAATCATTAAAAGACCAGATTATCTTAGTTAGGTTCATGAAACAGGTGAATCGGGCCAGAATATTTTCTCCTCTCCCAACTAATCGACGATGTCCAAAACTTTTCGCTTCCGGTGACACGAGGGTTGAATTTACTTATATATGGGGGTCAAATGTTGAACCTGCTCTAAGCTAATGAAATATAGCAAAAATTATTCATTAGGTAAACCAGGAGTAAAAAGTCAATTGGGTCACCTGCGGTGGTGCTCCTTGCCAAGATATTTGGGAAAATAGCTAAAGGTCATTGTTTATTCTGAAAGGTCAACGTTTTGCAATTTTATCCAGCTATCCTTTATAAAAATATCAAAAATATGTAATGATACTGAATCAAAACTATGCTTTTGCATAGGGTTGTTCTTTTGATAGGGAGGGGTATAATGTCCCCATCCCCATAGAGTCCAACAGGTAATGTTGTTTTTGTCCCCTCCCATTATAACAACAAAAAGATGCAAAAGCTGCAAAAGCGTTTCATTTTTGGAATCAGTATCATGAAACATTTTAAAAAATTTTTTACACAAGAAGAAAAAATCTATGTATACGATAGGGTGCCCCTTCTTTAATAAACAAATGACTTTAGCCTATTTTCCCCCCCAAATATTCGTGAAAAGGAAGTGCACAGCATGTGAACCCAAATTGACTGTTTTTTACTCCTGCTTACCTAAGGAAGAATTGAGCTATATTTCAGATGTAGGCAGTTCAAACATTTGGACCCACCATAGTAACTGTACCCCTCCGCAGGGGACCACGCGCAGCAAGCGGGTCTCCGGCCCCAGACATTCCAATTGCAAAAGTTATATTTTTCTCTGAATTTTCCGAGGTTGAGCTATTTGTATCTCGTTCGTTTGATCTAAATCCTTCTGGGCTGATGCCCAAATGCAGATGAGGAGTTTATTGTATTGGGGTACAGCTTGTATTTTGAACACAGGAACTCGTTAAAATAAAAAAACAAATAGCCTAAATGTTAACATAATATGGAATTACATCAAATCATTGCGCTTTATATTTTTATTCCGGCTGCAACTAGGAATCGTCAGATCATTGTGCTCAACTGACGCACAACACTCTCAGCAACTTAGTTGTGACATTCCACTGACAGCTTTTCATCACCCACAGAAAATATTTCCACATTCCAAGTATTTTTATGAAGCATGGTTTTGTACGAAGCGGGGAGTATATACAATCGTACGACTTCAATCGCGCTTAGCCATGTCAAAGCCAAAAACGCGCTGCGATAAAGCTGACATGGGTTACGGCTCGACAGTCCCTCCATACAAACTATAGAAAGCAGTAACAGCAAGTTTGTCAACAAGTTAGGGCCCTGGTATCTGGAAACTAGGTCGGCCGGACTGTTACACACTGGGCAAGTGTATCTGTTAGAGTTTTTAATTACTATGGGCCATAAACGATTGGCAGGCATGGATTGGCAGTCAACAATAAGAAAGTGACGTAGATGTTAAAATGGTCTTACCAGAAAACATCTTTGAACTAGATAGTGATACGAACAGAAGCAAGGCATCTAAACCTCCAGATCGCGTCTTACGCGTGCGTAAGAGATTGACGTTGATGGACTGTGCATCGAGCTTTAAATTTACTATTACCGTGGCATGCACATAATTGTTAATTTACACTGGTATTTATCTTCTATAGTGCTTTATTTTAGTGCATATTCATAACCGGATTATTATCGAAGAACATTTCATCACGTTATCTTTCAAAATCTCAATAACAATATTTCAGATAGAAAAGAACAAGATGTGGAATACATGCGACCTTATGGAAAAAAAGGGTCATGACGAAGTAACTAATTTTCTAATCAAAGAACAGGACCAACGGAATGAGGACGCGCCCTTCTTGATATTCAAAATTCCCAATATAACAGTGGAAGTACCATAATATTTATACTATTTACAAAAGGATAGCACAAAGAGAGATCCCATTTTGGACCCGCTATACCGAACCTCTCAAAACTAATCCTGCAGCATTTATGAATAATACAGAATATACTATGCTATATACATTTTAGGAATACTTCATCAAATACACTGTTAATAGTAGATTACCACGATGGGCGCAGCTACTGAGAGGGTGTGAGGGGTGTCAAGTAGATTACCGCATGTCGGTTAAATTTGCGTGTTGACTACATACGATACAAAAGTATTATTACTTTTAAAACAGAAAAAAAACCTATTCACTGGTGTCTTTGGACCAATGTGCACCTTACAATCAAATAATTTCTCTTGAGAGAAAGAACATTCGAAAAATATCAATTAAAAATTAGAATACTTACAAATGAAAATAATCCCAGTCCCAAATGATTGGTACCATACGATGTTGATAAGGGTGAGCTTGCAAAACTTAACCGCATGTTAACCTGCGTTCTAGGCCCGTTGTTTGATCATGCGGCATTGTTTAACGGGACATAATGGCATTGAAAAAAATTACATAAGGAAAAGGACTTTACTGAAATCACTTCCACGAGTGAAAACAATTGGATGTTTACATATGTAAAAACAGTAAACACAGGAAATGTTCCAGGGATCGGTGGCAGTTTGTAGCACAATTTCTGGAACAAGGATGTGACAATTAATGCCGCATTTACCAAAACTTGAAAAAGCATGTGGTCATCAGCTCACAGACCATTGCTATTGTATATGATCTAAGCCGGCTAGTCCATCTTTCAATTGCCAGATTTCAATATCTTAACTACAAGCCTAAAAGTTACAATGCGCTGAAATCCGGTCTGAATGCTTTTGAATGTGTCGGCAAAACAGGCCAAGAATACACTGGTAAATTCTGTCAGGGGATGTGAACACCTGTTATCTGTCCCGAAATTGCCACAAACTGCAAACGCCATCCTGGTTTTTACTGTTTTTACAGAATGTAAACATTCCCAAATGTTTTTCAAAATCGTTGGGGAAGTGATTTCAGTAAGGGACCTTTTCATATGCATTTTTTTCATGCCATTAAGTCCCTTAAGAAGAGAAAAGAACTGACTTCTATCCGCAAAGAACTGGGAAGAACTGCAAGCAACTAATAGTCTGGATTTCTGAAGCCCGCCCCTTTAACACCATGAAGTAGTCTATGTAACTTACGAATAAAGCAGCTGTGTGGACCGCCAAGACGGCGAATTTATTTTAAGGAATTTGGTGTTCTTTTTCTTAAACATTAAAGTTAGGGACTATTACAAACATAAAAATATAACACTATACTAATTTGATTATTCAAAGGATATTATGCGTATATGGTTGCAATAATCTCAATTTCACCGAGTAAGCACCAACGCATAACGCTGTACACTCATAAATCAGGGATATTGAATCGCGAGTACAGTGAAGCGGTTTTAGATTGGGTAAAGGGGAAACGAGAGATTTTGAGGCACCCCAAATATGTGTTCATAATTAGTAATTTAATATAGATTAGACACCTAAATAGATTCTACCTTGGTAATTAGCTACAGAAATGTCTTAAAAGACAGAGAAAAACACGTGGATTGTGAGTTGCTTATCTTTTCAAATAAAAACAGGTGAATTTCGTATTGTCCTATACGGAAATTAGAAATGTCAATAATTTTGTACCAAAGAAAACATTCTCAGATTAATCCTTTCAGATGAGGATTTATTTTGATGGAAAGCTTTACCTCGGGGCAAAAATTAGTACTTTCCATTTTTTCAGGGCCACCTGTAGGTGAAATCTTCGTTTGCGCCTGGTGGGGACGTTCATTAACAATCTATTATTACAACAGGAATAATACATAGGTTATTTCCTTTGAAACCTCACGGGTTATTGTTAGGTGGTTGGCTTTGTGCACGAAGTACCCTTAATAGGTGGTAAGCCGGGTAAGCATTGCTTCGTGAATTACCCACGCAAGGGTTTGCCGTCCGAGGGGGCAACCGTGTGCGCGATTGCGTGCTCGGATGCCGGGAAGGGGATCAATTCGCAGTGCTAAAATTCATATCATTGTCGGCATCGTCGTGTGTGGGATCGGGGGCGGCAGGCGGAGCAAGTTGTTGGGCAGCCAGTCAGAAGCCAAGAACCATGGAGAGGAGTACTCTTGTTGGATAAAGTTTATGCTTCTGCATGGTGACGCTAGCGCGGAGTTTGGAGGATGTGTGGGTCATCGAAGAATTTGTGACATAGCTTGGTGGTTGGACTCTGGGTCAATGCACGTTGCGGATGCTGCGGGTGGTGCGGATACTGTGGATGTTCCATAGGTTGGATTGGTGTGAACGGCCACGGCTGGAAATCCATACTGGCTCTATATAGATAGATGAAAAGAATTAAAATTAACGTTGTTGTTTTACAACAAGATGGAACATGAAGGTAGGTTTCAACGAGTGCCGTCGGAGTAGGCCTACGACATTACTCAAGCTTCGTCAGATGTGGCTCCGGACTTCATCAGTTCTTGATTTGAAAGCTTGATTACTTTCGTACTCCGAAAGGACCGTATCTCGTTGAAACCTACCTTCAGTGGATTGCACCGTGTGAAAGCCTATCTAACAATGTGGAAATTAAATAAATTTGTTTCTCTCGCTTTACTACCAGTTTGAAAAATCATCGGTCATTTTTGTTTTGTATGACGACTAACACTACTCCAATTTGAACTCTACTCCAATCCTATTTCTTTCGAATTCCTCGGAACATCCGTTAAAGAAACACTATATAGTATTACATTTCTTCAAGATTATAATCTTCTTATTGATAATTACCAAGGTAATTGCGGGCGTTCATGCCTGGTAAATTCGAGTGCATGTATTCGGCGGCAGTACGGCAAGTATGCTCCAATTGAAATTTACTTCTCATGAAAAAAGGACAGTTTCGAAAATAGTTGTGTTGTCATCGAAATTTAACTTTAATACAGGAAAAGGAGATGTACTCAAATGTAGTTTGAAGTATCCAACATTGCAGGTATGTTATTCCCCAGGTATTCCATTAAGGACTATATACCCCTCCCTCGTTGTACACTTTAAATCAGTTCTATCCCACATAGGCGGTGTGGATTTCAACGTATTACCTAATGGGTAACTTCTACAGGAGGTGGTAACACTATTCAAATGGAAGGGAGCCCACTCGCTCATTGCACTAAACTTGACAAGTTTTTAGTGATGGAGAAAATGGTGGACCTGAATATTTATTATATTTCCCTGGAGATGCCAGCGCACACAATACAAGTGTTGAAAACAAAAACATGTGTGTTTGGCCGGACTTCGAAACCGGCAAACTCCGTATTACTAGCACCGCACTCTACCAATTAAGGCACTGTTTACCTCAGTGATTTGCTAAATCGGAAAATCGAAAAACAACTCATTCAAAAATTAAGATTTTTTGCCGTTTTGCTAACAAGTATAGGAATCCGAACATATACCCTTGCCAAGTGAAAAGGACCAAATGTAATTAAATACGACAAAATCAAATGTTTTAGTCATTTATTGTTGGGACGGACACTCACGACAAACGTAATTTACTGGAGAGATCTCTTTGAACACTTCGGTTTTCTTCCTTTTCACTCATTTTTTTAGTTGGAAAATATACCATATGAGAGTTCTACAGTCTTATCCTTCAGTTTAAGCTATTCCTACAAATTTCAAATATTGTCACACTGCCGGATGGATCACTCTGATAGTGTACTTTAAGCGAACAAGCCAGGGTTGGTGAGGAGCGTATAGATATTTCATAGGTGTTAGGTCCGAAAGGTGATCATCGCTTTCCTAGCGGATAGCATCAGAACGGTGATACGTATTTATACGGTATTTTATATGACATATGATTATATTTGTTTTGAAAATTTTAACTACTTGGTTATTTTTTTCTTTATGTTAATTTAACAAGCCAGGGTTGGTGAGTAGCGATAGATAATTATATATAGGTGCTAGGTGAGAATGGTGGAACATCGCTTTCTAGCGGATAGCATCGAACGGTATATTTAAATTTGGAAAATGTTAAAAGACTTAGTCTCCAGAGGAACAGGATGAATAGTATTAATATTAATAATTCTCATTTATTTGTTTCACTTACGAGTTGTTCGCTGCCGTTACCAGATGACGGTGGTGAAGAGCATTGGTGTCCAGATCTCGACTCTGACGATTGGTGGAGTCTTCACATTGTCATTACCAAAACAGCAAGGCTAGCTACAATAGTAAGCAAACCAACAACACCAAAAACAATGCGAATGGTAACCCCCCAAAATCCGTTGACATCCTTCTTGCTTTCTGTAAAAGCAAAAAACAGGCGTACAAAAAAATATGTATAAATTACCAAAAGTAGCTAAATCTTCATCATCATGTTGTTGTCAGTTGGCAAAGCTTTGAATATAGTACTAAGTGATGTATTAATTAAGTGATTGATTAATTAAGTGACTATAATTTAATTAACAGTTTCGGTAAATGCCAGCAATCCCAACCTAGAAGAGGCATGGGACGTGCAGTGTTAATAACCTATGATAACATTACTCCACAACTGACTCGAAGTTGAGCATGGTACAGGTTACTCTCGTACATGGGACCGCCAGCTCAGCGTAAACGTCCCTCCACGGGAGAAATCCTTTTCATGGTTCGTTTTATCTAATTACAAATGAAAACAGATTGTTCTAGTTAGGCAAATTGTGATATCAAGACACCCCCATAAACAGGGACTAAGAAAATATTGGAATTAGTGAGGTGTCTAGTTCTGGACAGCGTGTATGTCAAAGAATTGTTCCAAAGCGCAGACTTTGGCTGGGGATATATATTACGTCCCCCGTCAGTCCTGTCCCAGGGGCTACAAGCGCCATTTTGAATCTTCGCTCCGTTGGTCCCTACCAACTTGTGGAACAAGAAAACTATGTCACCCGGAGTAATTAGATAAACCTGACACGCCCTGTTTCGTCAGAGTATCGCGACAAGGTCATACCCAGCATACACGGAATTCTTGGATGCAATGGTAATTGTTGCATGGAATCATTCGCCAGACAAGCCGTACGAATCTGTTTTAGGGCGAGATAAAGAAAAGACAGGTATAATACCAATAAGACCTAAACAATTTATTAAATTTTATACATTTGTTGTGTATGAAGGTCAACTCCACATGTTGAATTTGCCCAAGGTCTCAGTCACTAAAGGGCCAGTAGTTGCACGTTTCTTAAATAAAGAGAAGTCTTCCTGCCATTTAAATAATTCTTTGATAAAGAGAATCAAAATGCATGCAGTAAAAACGTGCGAGCAATTCCACCAAGGTCAGATATCATACAGGGACATAAGTGGTTTGAAAATGAGGTCTCAAGTTTTGTGGGCCGTATTACAAGGCATAGGGATATGATAGGTGTGGGGGAAGAAGAAAACGCAAACCCTTAGAAAGATCGAAAACGTTATGGTCTTTGCAAATAGCTTTATTTTGTATTTCTGGTGTTTTACTTATATCCCCTCCAAAAATTCCAGGTAAGTAATCCTCTTACGTATTCTCACTACTGCCCTACTCTAGCCAAAAAAGTCATGGTGCAAATTGTGAAGATTCAGACTCAGGGTGTACATAAGGATTCATTATGGCATGACGATTTGCACGACTGTTTATGTGGATGATGGACTCTTCATCATACAGGGGACTGTTGCAGACTGAGCAGCTCGCCTTAAAGATGGCCTTCAAAGATGACACAAATGTAATGAAATGGTCCAGCCGTGGCGTTTGTGAAAAACATAGTTGAAGATGGGAAAGTAACCCTGAGGGAAACACCAAAGTTGCACTTGTTAGCATATGCCAAGCGGCCGGCAGCAGATATAGTTAAGGAGCATCTACCAGATATTGAAGCTGGTGCCAGATGGGTACGCCATGTTCTAGAGCAAGATGGAGGAGGATGCAATGACCAATTCTGCTTGATCTCAGTATGAACAATGAGACCAGACACGTTTGAAGGACGGTTTTGCATTGGGGATGAACTGGTACACACCCGGCATCAACGGAGAGGGATAACGGACGGCCAAGACCCCAAACCAATGCACGACGCAGCACCAGTACCAAGAATGTATTGACGCACATCTTTTTGCGACTAACAGGTATTAGAGCCAAAATTTTAACTCCTCAATTACCGGAAGGTACTATTTTCAAAGGTTTTGCCAGAAATCTCAACATTCCACCAAGTCCTGCAATAAGAAGCGTTCAAAGAGAGGATTGTCCACAGATGTTTATGATCATGACAGTGCGGCCAGGAAATAGGTCTGACTCTTATAAAAAAGACATTTTGAAGAAAATGGTATCAGTATCTGCATTTGCATACACCGGATCTGACACCATGATGACATTTTATGGCTGTTTCCAAGATGGAAAGCTGACTGCAGGATCTTCAATATGACGCTTTCGAAAGCTTCATTCATCAGAGCCGAAAGGAGTAACTGGAAGTAGACTTCCCAACAGCAGATTATGTGTCATTTCAATTACATTCGGTAAAACAAGATTGATGAGTGTTACTACCCTTCATAATTAAATTTGAATAGACCAATTTGCAGCCTCTATACCCAGGATCGGGAGTTTCGTTTGTCGTGAACTGCACTACCGCGTAAAGGCCTGAGGACGAGTATGGCTGTGTCGGCTGCCGCCATAGGGTGGCCAGATTGGTTTTTGATAACTTGCTGGTATTTCGTCGGACAGATGGCCATCAAAAGATCCTGAGCGAGTCACCCGCTTGTTCCTCCGCAAGCCTGACTGTAATTAAGTGTATTCCGGATAGTGTAGTGTGGGATATGAATCAAAATAGTTGGGACAATAATAGTGACATTGGTTCTTACGAATCCATTTTAATTCAATTCAAGATTCAATGATAAATTATTGTCTGTGAACCAAAATTTGTTTCTCGTATTTAAAATTATAGATGGGATAATCATGTTCCTTTCGCGCAAATCCATTTCCCAAATAATTAATCTTCAATGCAAACCTATTTTTTCTTTAGGAATTGATTACATTAACGTGCCGGTACAATCTGTAACATAGCTTCGTGTACCCTCAACGGACTATGCGCTGGGTTATTTTAATTGACTAAAATAGAAAATTAAATTTCCTAATTTATGTTTTTTCAAATTGGAAAAAGCAATCCCAAAATGTTTAGCGGCCATCAGAGAATGTAGGTAGGCCAATGGGCATAAGTATACTTTTAAATAAAAATCACAAATAAAAAATAGTTTTATTACCTAAAAAAAACACCCATTTTTCAACAAAATGTTCAACATATAGGTATAAACCTATGTCCTGATAGGCTCCCTATAGTTTTGGATGACCACCCAATTTTGCTTAATAGGTAAGCTTTCATTTGTACAGTTGGACCTGCACGGAAAACATAGCCAAGCTTAAACTAAGATATTTCCCAAAAACCAAGTGACTATGACCAGGGAGGCCAATGGTTGGGGGGTGTATAATAATTATAATAGGGAACGGTTGTGATATTAGAGTGTATCGGTGCGCAGGCTACAGAGAGCATAAGCTATATAGCAATGACGCGTATGCTCAAGGGTATTATGTTTGATAGAGATTAATTTTGCAGGGGAAGTTTATGGTTTGAGTTATGCACAGGTTATTTACAGAAAGAAGATTGATTGGAACTTCATATTTTTTCTTAATTTATCATGATATTACGAAGATCTTTGAACAAAGGTTTAAGAGATGATTTTTAATGTGCTACTGGGACCGAGACTGCCATAGTAAAAAGCATGTAGCAGTTTCACAAATTACCGTTTGGAAAATCCCCAATGCCCAAATTCGAGCAGATCGTGTCCTACCCTACCTGTACAGAACCACCAGGTAAGTTCACATCTTTGATCGTACGCTGTGACAACAGAGATCCAGAATGCTTGCTGGCCTTTGCCGTATTGTAGTTATAAACCGGTTGAAACGAGAGGAATAGTTTTGTTGTGTGGAACGTGGAATGGTACAGGTCACGGGTCAGGTATCAGATATCCAGTTGCTCATTCGGGGCACCGGATATATAATAAATCGACTAGTTATAATCAAGGTCTGTTACATGACCTCTCTGCCCAAGTGCATTATTTTTTTTCCAAAAGACACGTGTATTAGTTCTAAACAGGACAAAATTTACCTTTTCCCTATGATTTCAAAAACCGACGTTATACGATCGATTGACTCGTGTTGTTGTTTTCCAATGTAGGGATACGTACGTAATTTTTACCGATGGGTCCCCAGAAGCAAATAATACAAAACCCACAATCAATGCCTGACGTCATCAATTTTATTTTTCCAACAATTGGTGTTATTCCCATAATAAAATTCCTTTTAAGCTTCAACATCTGTATATGTTCTTTAATATTATATTCAATTGTCCCCGCATGAATGTGAAAAAAGGAGGGTCCATAAGTATACAAAATGATAAACTAGTCAGCCGGCTAAATACCTTACCGCCCCTGGACTGAATGCAGCAGAGGATCCCCGCGTGTTAGTTTTAGCAGGCTACCGCCACTTGCGCGCGGCTGAGGGGGTTATGCGTTAGTGGAGAGGGGGCCAGAAACCAACTAAAACAGAATCCAACCTTAGTTTGGGGAATTGTCCATGTCACCAACGTGGATGAAGATTTTCGTTGATTTGTGAACCTACAAATTTACCCCATAGAGCAAGTTACTCAGATCCATACGTCCCGTCTGGGTAGGACTGATGGGAAACGATAATCCCGCCGCCATCAGTCTGAAGGGCTTGTGGAAATATCGGATACTGCCAAGGACAAATAAGATGTACTTGGCGTTAACAGAAAAATCCATCATTATACAATAAATGTAAATACAGCACAAAGAGCATGAGGTCATAGAATGTAATCTACAAGTTGCCTGCCGGTTGGATGAAAGGGTTAAAAAATGGATTGCACCAGTAGTAGGAGTAGTGTAGTGACTCTGCAGCGTACTCTGTTACCTTCGCAGATATCCCTCCAGATGCCTGGAAGGCAACACTTGGGCCCAATGGAGGGCAACCAAACATTACATTTTTTCTAACCATTACAAAGCTAGTTGGCCTTAGCAATAATGAGCCTGGGCTCCTAAAAAATAACTGGGTACTGTTGATGAAAACATAGCTGCGGCTTATCCATGGCTTGTGCACAAAGTCTAAAGTTTAAGGTCCCTCGCAACAAGGTACTGCTAGAGGTAAAGGGATTAGCAGCGAGTTGTAATCCGAAAACATCGAAAAAAAATATCCAATCATATTTTGGTTTTGTTGCTGACAAGGATAGCGAACACTAAACCTGCCAAGTGGTTGGCTTGAAATCCGTGTATAAAGGACAAGGCTCAGACCTGTTATCTGATTCTGTAATTTGCTATACGTGCGTATCAAAATTTCGACTTGAGTTCAAAAAGCCTGTCCCATTGAGTATTGATTCCGGATTGTGTAAGCGCGATATTACGGCACCATGATCAATACAGTTTGCTCAAACACAAACATGTATTGATCTTTGTTTATTCTGTACCGGTTGTAGACAACAATCAGCTGTTATTGTAGATTGTGGGTCCCACATCGCTGTATGTCTATTTACAGGAGACAGTAAGACAAATTTCCTAAACCTCGCTTTTTCACTATATGGTTGTTTGTTGCATAATTAAGCATGATATAAAAGTATACAACTTATCCCTGATTTTTAAGTTAAAAGATTGCATTTACACATTTTGCAGTTTTCTCGCATTATCGCTGCTAATCCCTTTAAAGCAATATGGCACATATTTTTGACGAGCGCCCCCAATTTTCCGAAAATGTTGAGATTTGTACACGTTTGCAATTGGTAACTGGCTAGTAAACTATACCTTTGATATGGTTAAGCTCAAAAGGTCTATGTGTTGCAAACGAAGGAATTTTTAATTAGAATAATATTAATATCGGTATCTCGAGAATAATTTCAACGGCTGTTAGAAACGGCATTCATAAGAAATAATAGCCGGGGGAGGGGAAACGGGGGAAATAGCGCCATAGACGTGTATACGGCATCCATTAGTTGTTTTATGGTTCAGGCAAGTCAAGTTAAGAGGTTCATTTCTTGAGGTGGCCTATTTCCATGGAACGGGACATAATACTTAGCATTCCAGCCATTGCCGTTAAGTATAATCTTGTGGATCCAATTCTTTCTAATACAAAATCACTTATTTATGATAAATACGCATTTTTTTTTAGCCGTTTCTCGTTCGCAGGTATAGTGGTCCGAGATAATTCCAACATAACTTTGCAAAAAATATCCAAATTTTGAAAATTGGCCGGCGCTCTTCAAAAAATGTGCTGTTATGCTTTAGCGTACATGTATGGAGTAGCTTAAATCTGGGTTACAAGTAAGAATTGGTCTCTTAAGATTAGTCTAAGTTTACCGATCGAGGTCAAATTAATAAATTAATCCTGTATACTGTACTGTTGACTTCTGAGGGTGCAATATAAAATAATTCCATGAAAGCTTTTTTTTTTTTTTTTGGTATGTATTTCATTAAACATGTATTTGCACCATCACAATCTAAAAGCAAACACACTCGCCAAAACTCACACATACGAGAGCACACCACACACGCGCGAGAATGATATAAAAAAACACCACGCACCCAAGAACAACTAAAGATGATGTTATTTGAACAATTACTATTTCAAAAACGACATTTGTGCTTGGAAAAGGTAAATTCTTACCAGTATTTAACGTGGTTGGTTGGTTTCTTTTATTTTTCGTTGCCGCCATAGCTCCCAAACGGTTGTGTTACAAAACCTACAGCAGAACTCGGTATTCCCGCGTAGAATCCTTCCGAAGTTGCCGTATACGTCAGAATGAAACACCCACATGGATCTCTGGACCCGATGATTCTATAAGATCAGGCGGGTGATTACCTGAGCCGCCACAAAACCGACCAATCAGAGGCGAGATACTGGAATGTCCATTCCGGACTTCAATGTAATCATAGACACATTGGTAGGAAGGTTCCATATCGAAAGAAGTAAACCTTAACTGAAAAGAAAATATGACAGGCCTTTTTCATTGTCTAAAGTGTTCCCGATTCCAGAAAGACTATATTTTGTAAATAAAAACAATAAAAAATTGAAATATTACTGTACCCTACTCCTACAAAGTAAAACACAAAAACACAAACAATAAAACGCCGCAAATTATCTTATAGTAACATATTGAAGAAAGTACAGGCATGTCGTTCCCGTAATTGAATTACGGGAAACAATTTACGCTGGAAGTCAAAAGAGTATTTTTTAGGAAAAGAAAAGGTTTGAGCATGTTGAGTTTAAACCCTATTCTTACTAATATATGGTGAGATGCATCAGGAAGAGACACGATATAAGTACATAACTGGTATGTCTCGTAGGAATCCGGGTATCCAGGAGAAAAAAACGCCCCAACGCTCTGCCGTAACGTTTCAAAGCAAGAACCGGGAACTGGTGTCGGCAATGGTTCTAAAAATAAAATAAAAAAAGTGTTGGGTAATCATGAATTAGCTCTTGGAATTTTGCATTTTCCTTTTTGAAAATGTTTGCAGAATGAACAACACTTGATATCATATCGGACGCACGTGACGGTTTTCGACCTGATATCAGGATCAGAGTAGTGGTGTTTAGGAACTAATATATTCAGCCCGCAACCGTTCTGAGGGGTTTTTATTTTACGTTCTACCTATAGGCATACTGAACGCGAATACAAACTATATCTAACACAGGGGAATAAAACAACTTATCTTTCACTTTAAACTGTGTGCCAAACTGACAATGTGACATTAATTTCCACTCTCATGCATTTGCTGTTAAAACGTCAACATTCCCTTTTTGGGTTGGCTTAAAACTTAACCGCCAATTGACCAGTGCTCAGGTCATGGTGGGTGAATCGTGTCTCATTGTTTAGAACAATAGAAACTTGTTCCAACCGGAAAGAACCTAGCGGAATCCGTTTACAATCAGTGGATTGATTTTGAAGCCGCGCCTTATCAAAGTAGAAAAGGGTTCGTTATCCGCTATTCGATGCTGCTGGAAATACATATGAGTGCGGTAATAGTATTAAAGCCACAGTCAGTCACTTTGCTTTTTATATGGCGCAATTTTGCTATCAGCGATTTGCCAAATCAGAAAATTTAAAAAATAATCAGAAATCAGATTTTTGCATGCATGTAAAAAGCTATCCTAACATACCCTGCAAGTTATAAGGCTAGAAGCAACTTAATAAAGACAGAATCGGATGTTTTAGTCATTACTGTTCGTACGGAACCTTTC
>JAMKCH010003140.1:0-44204 GCA_023653785.1 Ophioderma brevispina
ACAGCAGCTGGAAATGCTAAGTTTATTCCGTCCATGATGAATAGTGCCACCTCAAGAAATAACCTCTAAGTTGACTTGCCCTGAACCAATAAAAAACAACTATGGATAGCGTAGATGCCTACATGTGGCGTTATTTCTCGGCTATTTCAATTTGGAAGGCCGTTTCCACCGACGCCGTGCATTATTATCGGATATCTTCCATATTAAATATTTCCTAATTACAAAATTCCCTTCTTTTGCAACACATACATTTTTCAAGCTTAACCATTCACAGGTATAGTTTACTAGCCATTACCAATGCAACTGTGGTAAAAATCTCAAAATTTTTTTGGAAATTGGGGGCGCTCCTTTCAAAAAAATGTGGCTTATTATTGCTGTAATATGTTATTAATGTGATAGGGGGCGGATTTGCCAATCAAATACGATAGTTGAGTAACAATTTCTTGGCCCTGGCGTATGCACGCGTTGCTTGGGCTCGTGAACTCTGCGTTACGTCAACCCTTTTGGCGGGAAGCGGGCGTACCTATTAACTTGGCCAAGAAATTATTTATTACTCCAACTATAAGGGTCAATCTATGAAATCTTTGTAGAATATCTAAAAAAAAAAGAGAACCCAGATAATTGCCCTCAGAAGGATCATAGAGAGTTGAGAATTTCAAAGAGAAAAGCTCAAATGTGTATGTAGACTTCCTCAAAGCTTTTGCAGTACCAACAGAGATGTAATGCTGCTTATTCACACCACTACAGTGTCCCAGACGAGACTGGCAAAGCAATTGCCATCATATATGATAACCGATCTAGCTTTGTGCGGCCTGGATGGGCCCTCAGGAGTTCCTAACCTCTACTGGAATCCTCTTGTATCCTATCTCTTTGTAATCAGGGTGGGTACAATCCTCATACAGAGTCTTTACATCATGAACTACAAGGGACTCGCCATCAACCCAAGTGTTCTAGACATCTCACAGACCTTGACTACGCAGAGCAGACATCTAGCTCTAACAGCCGATCTGATATGTGTTGCACAAGATTCTAAAACACCACTTGAGATACTGCAGATAAAGTTGGCCTACATCTAAATCCAAGAAGATGGAATACTGACCTACATAATGAGGAGAGAATCATCAACCTATCTGCATACACCAGTACCCAACCAAAGAGGTCCATGGACTTGAGGTACCCTATGGTCCAGGTTGTCAATGCAAAAAGACGTCCTGTCGCAGCAAGAAAGACTTTGAAATGCCTGCAATAAACTACACCACTTATGGCAATCTGGTATCTATTCCAAATTCCACCAAGCGGGAAGTTCTCAGAACCTGTGTAGAGATTAGAGTGGACCTCAGGACCTGGACCATGAATAAGAGCTACAGGTTAGTGGATGGCACCTATACCAGGCTCCTTATGCAAGTACAAAACATATCCTGAATGTGAGCACATGACCAATACATATATGGAGATATTCTCTCCACGTTCATCCACTGTTACCCCACACTTACAAAGACTTCGCCGGTTACTGTCATCGTGCATTGTACATTAGTCTTAGGCTCCCATGTTGAAGGTTGCCATGCCCAAATGGGGATCGCCGCCCCTTAAACTACATTGACGTGATAGCTCGAGACATCCGCAGGATCCATCTGACTCCCCAGACATTTGGCGCTACTGGGTTAACGCACTTGGTTGTGGCCCGCTATAATCTAAATATATTGCCTGGGTATATGTGGTTTTATAAATGCAATGTAGAACGTGGATCAACCAACCATATGGACCACAGAGTGGTTTGTCATAACATAAAACTCAACGCACAATGCATTTTTAGTATGTAGCCATTTCTATTTCTTCAATATTGACTGCCCAAAATATTTTAGATATCGAAGCAGATCTTCCGTCTTATTCTTTGTTCCAGTAATCTACATCATCTTGTTGTAGACCTGTGTGAGGCTATGGCCATAATGCCAGAACCCTGCATCTTGTGGTTCCTCCTCCGCTTACAGGAACAATGGCAGGACCACCTCAGTAAGTTTCAATATTTCATTAGACTCCAGGTGTCCAAATAAACTGTCACGGTGTCAGTATTTCATTAGCATTTTATTGGTTGGTCTCTTAATGACCCTTGACCTCTGGCAATTGACTTCAGACATTAAATCATGAAGAATTGCCGACCAATTGGGCGCGTATGAGGTCAGGTGGTGTCCAATCAGCGTGGCGCCGGACCGCGATTGTTTGAATGTGTAGCATGGGCCGGGGCATGCTCGAACAAAAATATATTTCAATGTAACAATATGCCCTAGTTTGGTTCGGGTTTTTGACTCACGGACATAATAATTAACGCAAGTAAACTGTCTGTTTTAATAAGCTTGAAATGTTTACAGATTAGCTTCACGACGACATTGGTTCTGCACCGTCAACTTACGTCAGACGCGCAAATGGGTCGCCTTATTCTGTCCCCGACTTACAAATAAATGTGGAAGTTATTTTTGAACTTTTTTTTGAACACCCCTTCAGTTCTACAGAATATACAGGATTCTAAGTCTTTTCACAAAGACCTTACCTGACTTTAATGCAGGCGTCCAGGATTATTTTGGGGGTGGGACTTCGAAAAAGTAGACCTTATCCCCCATAAATATTCCTTTTAGAATTTTTGACTTTCATCACCAAAAATTTCTTTATTTTTGGACCTTTTACAAAAAAAAGCAGCAAAAAGGGGACCTTTTGCCCCTTCCTATGCATTGGGGGGTGCCTCACATGATTTTAGCCATTAACATCCAGAACATCCCCTGTAACTCAATCCTGGAGTGGTCATTATGAGCAACTAAATAAATTCATATTCTTTTCTATCCCAGAAACATCACCTAAGATTTTTCAGTACTTCAAATTACCTCCTACTGGTTTTGAGCAAATATCAACGACTCTTATCAAGGAAGCATCATTACACATAATGAGATCTAGATGACATTGACTTCAATTTCTTTAGTACTCCTTCTTCCCTCTACCACATGAAGGCAGTGTGAAAAGGAAATATACAACACCAGTATTGTTATGCTAAAACATGTAATTTGGGTTGATTTGGATACATTTTAATGAATTTATTCATCTAGAAAAGTAATATAATAATGTGGAAAAGTGAAGCAGTTGTAAAAAGAAAAAGGTGCAAGGTGACGAGGATGTTATAATTAGATTCAACCCATCTTGTCCCCAGAGCAAAAGTTATGGACAGTGTTGATTAGTTGGGAGAGGAGCGAATCTGATCCTTCAAAATCTATATATCTTGTCAAAGTGAAGGTGGCCAAATTCAAAAAGGAGGAAAGCTGATGGTTTAGTGATGCAGAAGTATACCTACTTCTTATTTTAGGTACCTAACATGTTAAGATGTAGGATATTAAAACAGTTTACCAAATTTGTGTTTTGTAAATTGAAAAGGATTTCTTCAAAGTGATCGGTATCAGTTTCCCATATAAAATTCATTTCTTGAGACGGAAAAAGTATTTCCCTTTCTTAATGATGTTTTAGAAAATATGTGTCCCAATTGCACTGTTTCATGAATGAACTAAGGATAATATGTCTTTTCAGGTGTACTCTGTACATATACAGTTGTAATAAAGACTTTTGTGTTCTTTTGATCAAAACACGGGTGCTCAACAAAAGTCATTAACATTCAATCACACTGTTACATGAATACACTGAAGAATGCATTAGTTGGAATGTTTTTGAGAGTTTAATGTTGATAGGAAATGCATTTACATGAATTGAATGCTTTCATTAAGCAATGATAATTGATTTTTAGCTATCGGACTGATAGATTTAGTGCGTAAATTTAATTTTCCACCGCTGCCCTCTCATTCAATGCCCACATACCTTCGAAAAGACTAGAGGTGGACACGAATAGTTGACGCACTATAAATGTTCCTAACAATCTATTGTGGCCATGGCCATTAACAACTACCAATTTGTCAAACCTATTCTAACATAAACTCATATGTTCACTTTTAGATATCCAATGGGATGTTTAGCAAGGAAGACTTTTGACATTCTGGCACCAGTGGTAGATGCCTTCAGTTTATGAACCTTATGACTACCCAAGAACAGTCAAAGATGTGAGTCAATCTATTCACTGTCAACTGTAGTAGAATTAGCAAGAGGGAATTTTTGGTACAAGGGGTGAGCACTCTGTGTTATGTCAATTATGAGGTATTCTTTTCTGCCCTGGACAATTCTGTATACATTATAACACGACAGTTAGGATTTCGAGAGGCTTTCAAAAGTTTTGCAATTCATTTAGGGAGCCATCTAAAAAAAAACCTGACAAAATAGTCTGTTTGGACCATTTAAATGCATTTTTCATGATGCATTCAGAAATGGCAAATCAAAATTAAAAAAAATAAAATTTGGAAGATATTTATTGTTGAGCAACTATAGTCACTGGCAGTTGTAAAGAGTTAAGAAGGGCCATTAGTGCAAAAATATCTTGTTTATTTAACTACGTTGATGTCACAGGAGCTTCGGCAATTGCACTACACACACTATAAAAACTGCTAATAGGCCTTTTTAAAGGTGTTGTTTTCGATTGATGTCTATTGTGTTCTCTACGGATATGAGAAACCTGGCACTTGATACGCCACATCAAGTACCGTGGGAAAACCAAAACTTAGAGGTTTGGATGGTAGGAGCAATAATTGCATATTGTTTTAAAAACAACGACAAAAAATAAATAAATTTTGATGGTTAACCACTAAAACGGCATTTTTAGATCAGCAGATTATGTATGAAGAGCTATTGTCTATGGCAATGTGTTGACTCTAATCTATTTTTCCCGATCTTCAATCTGTCTGTTCCAACTTGCCTTAATGCGTCCTGGTGCCAAAAGCTGGGCCATAGCAGCGAAAAATCGGGTCAGAATAATCAGGGACCCAAGGTCCATATGGGTTTGTCACAGATTTGGGTCAAAGGTCACTTGGGCCGATAAATTTTAAAGGGGAATTCTTCGAAAATCTATCAATTCCTTCTTGTGCCACCAATCAATTGTATCAATCATAGACTTGGTTAGAAGAACCGCTGGGACCCAAGGTCCATAGGGGGGTGTTACAGATTGGGGTAAAAGGGTCACATGAGCCAATTAAAGGGCCATTATTTGAAAATCTATTCAATTCCTTCTGTGCCACAAATCAATTGCTATAATCACTAGGATTGGTCAGAAGAACTGGCTGAACCAAGGCCCATGTGGGGTGTTCACAATTGGGTCCAAAAGGTTTAACGTCCACGGGCCGATAAAGGGGCACATTCTTTGAAAATCTATAAAAATTCCTTCTGTGCACCCAAAATCAATTGTTATATCACTAGACTTGGTTAGAAGAACTCCTGACCAAGGTCCATATGGGGTGTGTAACAGCTTTGGGTCAAAGGTTCATGTGGGCCAATTAAAGGGGCATTCTTTAAAACTAAAATTTCTTCTTGTGCCACAAAATCAATGCTATTAATACTTTAGACTTGGTTTAGAAGAACCGCTGACCCAAGATCCTATGGGGTGTGAACAGATTTGCGGTCAAAGGGTCACATGGGCCAAAATAAAGGGGCATTCTTTGAAAATCTATAAACTTCTTCTTGTGCCACAAATCAAGTGCTTATACCCACGCAACCACAACTCCCGCCCCCGTGCTCAAAAAACCACTGACCAAGGCCAATATAGGGGTGTTCACAGATTTGGGTGAAAGTCATGCTGTGGGCCGATTTATTAAAGGGGCATGCCTGATGATCTTGAGACTGTGGGCCTACTACTAAATAGGCCATCTTGGTCTCAAAATCATCTGGGGGAAATATTTCTCACCATTCTCCTCCATGAGCCCGGTCTATATTTGTCATACTATAAATGCCAACCAGGGGTGCTTCTACTCCTAAAAAGTCTCTGACTTATGTATGATGGGGACTTTTCACGATTAATTCAGCAACAATGGAAAAAGTTTTGTGAACCCTGGGATGTTGTCAAATTAAAGAGAGGAAATAAAGAATACTTATACATGTAAAAACTGGGGTGTGCGTACTCCTAAATGTCTCTTACTTATGCTTCATGCGGGGCCTTTCAAGATAATATATACACAATAGAAAATGTTGTGCCCACAGGGGGGGTGTGCCCATATTAATAACCTGACTGAGTACAGCACCATTGGTTGCTCTTGTTTGTTTTATCTTGGGAATTGAAAATGGATTTGAGGGCTCAAAATTCAGGCCGACAAGGAGGAAAAATAGACCGTTCCATTTGATATCAAAACCGATCTACACTCCCGGTTAATACAGGGGAGTCCAAACACGATAGGAAACAGCACCTTACAAGGGAATTATACCATGTCATCACCGGTGGCTGGGGTTCTCCTTTTTTTTCTTGGGCTTATTATTGGATCAGAAAATAGTCAAAAAAAGTTCAAACTATGGATCGTGAACTCCTTTTCTTGTAATATTTTCACAAAAAAAAAACATACTCATGTGGTACATAAGTATTAAAAATGTGAATATGACAAACAAGCTGAATAGAAGGTTATATTATTCAGTGTGACCCACAATGCACCATATCATTGGATGACAAAGATGTGTGTTAACAGCTGGAATCAAGAAAAGAGGAAGTAAATAAAGATAAAAAGACGAGGGGGAGGAAGGGAAGGGTATATACAGCACTTTTCAGGAATGGGATATGGAATGAAAGCTTCACCAAGAACCTGTCAATTGCATCAAGGTATGAACTATCACGGATGGGGCTACACCTCTCCTACCCTGATTCTCTTTGAAGCGATGGGGACTGGGAAGGGGGCCACAGCGCGCATAGGTGAGGCACAATGGGAGTAACGATCCCGGTTTCTGATTCGGGCTGGATTCCCTCTTTTCTCTTATTCACAGCGCCCCTTAAGTGAGGCAGATTGAGAGCTCCTCCGCACCCCAAGGTCCTCGCTGTAGAACGGAGCGGATTTTCGTGTTTTCTATGCCGTATGGTTGGCCCGAGTAGGAAGAGAGGTGAACCCGGCGAATTGCGCTATGGCAGGGGAATGGGTTGGGCCGCGCGTAAGTGGGGAAGGGGACCGGCAGGGAGGAAGAGGGCCAGGGAGTCCGTGGGGGAGAGGTCCTTGATCAGAGGGCGGGTTGGATGGGACGGGTGTAGGATCAAGGGGGTCGGTAGGTTGGTGGGGGCTCTTACGAGTTGGGTTAGGGTGATGAGTCAAGGTGGGGGTAAGTTGCGGTGTGGGTGTCCTGTGGTGGCAATTTTAAGGATGGGAATTGGGGAGTTGAATTTTCCGAGCTCTTAGATTGGTATGGAGGAGAGTGGTAGGGGTGACGGGCCGGACAGAAGCGGGGACACATCACCATCCCGGGGGCGAGCATCCCCTCGGCTAGACGGGGGTAGGGAGCGAGGGGGGAGAACGGGGGGTCGCAGCAGGGTGCGGGTAAGGAGCAGTTCCGTGTATCTTCCAGAATTCCAATACCACCTTTCTCCCGCCACAATGCTTCCCATCTCTCCTCAGTAGGGGCCGGTTAAAATGGCGAAAGGCGGGTCCGCTGGCTGTACCGGGGAGCTCCCTGAGTTCCATCATATTCTCTCTCAAATCCGCCGTGGAGACTTAGGGAGCGTGCGAGTGAGGGGCACGGACGGGAAGGGGCGAGGGTCGTCGCCGCCTCTCTCCTTCAATCCTTCATTGAAGATGCCCCGTCTATCTTTTCGTCTCTAGACCGGTCAAAAGTTAAGGAATCCCCCTCCCTTATGTATCGTTATTCAGTGACATATCGGGGAGACGGAGGTGATGAGGTAGGGATGGTGGAAAGTAGGGGGGGGTGGCGGCGGGAGGAGAGGGAAATGTTAGGAGAAGCAGAGATCTGTGGGGCATAATAGAGAGGGAGTGACTGGGAGACTGGAGCTGGGAGTTTAAGGGTTATGCTGAGGAGTAAGATTATGATGGGGTTTGGAGTTGGGTTGGGGTAGTGCAGCGCCAGCGTGACATGGAATGGTTGGTGAACAAAAAGGGGAGTTGGGAGAGAATGCGGGAAGTGGTAGAGCAGATGGAAAAAGGTTTAGGGCATGAAGACGGCAGGATGCGATGGGAATTTAATAAATAATAATAATAATAACGGAGCGATATTATAGGCCGCTCTACAAAGCACCAGCGCCTGACAATTATTATTTACGCCGACTTCAAGAAATAGTTCACGATCATTCGACTTCATTAGGGTGGATGATCGAAGACATGCTTGCAAGCGCAAAAGGCCTCTCAAGCGTAGATCGTAATATTCCCCATAGGCAGCTACCCAGATTTCCGCTTGGGTGACGAGGGCACTTGAGACTAAGTGTCTTGCCCCAGGGACACAAAACACGTTGTTTGACCATAGTGGGGCTCGAACTCACGATTTCTCAATCTAAATTTAGTTTAGGTAGGGTGGATATGGTGGAGTGGGGAGGTGTAGGTTTGAGGATGTGGAGCTAGTTAGTCAGCTAGGGTTGGGGTAGGGATGGGGACAGTGGGGTTAAAGAGTTTAAGAAGTTGGGGGGGGTGAGGTGGGATAAAGGGTGGGGTGGTAGGGAGAGTTTGTAGAGTTGAAGTTTGGATACGGGAATGAGAATCCACTACGCTCTCATCTATGAGGGAGGGGGAAGGGGTGTGGGAGGCGAGGGGTGTAGGAACGGGGGGCGTGGGGTAGAGAGGGAGGGCGGCTGGAAGGGCTGGGAGGTTTGAGGTGAGACGAGGAAGGGGGGGTAGACGGGGGGGCTTGAGGGGAGGGGGAGAGGGAAGGGGGGGCAGGAAGGCAGGTGGCACGGAGATGGTGGAGGGGACTCCGCGGTAGGTGGAATAGGTGGGGTGTTGGGAGAGGGACGGGGTATCGGTTGGGGGAGGAGGGGAGGTGGGCGTACGGTAGTAGCGAGGGGGAGGGAGGTGGAGAATTAGGGAGGTGGGGGGCAAGGGTAAGGGGGTTAGGGGTTTTGGTGGCAGGGTTGAATAGAGGAGTGAGGTGAGTTGAATGTTGGAATGGAGAGTTGGGTTAATGGGGAAAGGGTGATGAGTCTGTGGAGGCATGGACGGCTGTGAATCTTTCCCTGCAGTGCACATAATGTGGATTAATCCCGGCCAAGATAGTAAATTGCAAGCACCTTTGGACTAAGACTGGTTACAGTGCAAAAAAAAACCTATTCTTTTCAATTAACTCCAAATTAGCATGCTTTATTTCCTTGACCAAACAGTAACTTAGAGCTGCTAACAAAACATTGAGTTGGTATGCTCAGCCAGGAGGTGCAGGAAGAAACCCAAGAAACATTATTTTCAATGACAGAACAGTAAGTCTTTCTTACTAGTATGCTTTGTATTGTTTAAAATGAGGAAAAATTCAACAAAGTGCTTCAATCCTTTGAAGACACAGGATTCATTGGATGTTGGTATAGAGAAAGAAAGGGGGAGGATGGAGAATTGACACAAAACTCCCTTCCTGCTAGTCAATTATGAAAACTGAAGAGACATAACACATTTTATTTTTTAATTGCCCAAAGGTGGTGAAAGTTTGAATGATGTTCACCTACAGTCCTTTATATAATTGTCGATTATCTTTATTTCTTAATAAAGAAAATATTATCTTTGGCATACTTCCATACGCCAAATATGCATTAATACTATAATTATGTGGATAAAATGGATTATTGTACAAACATAAAATTAAACTTTATAAATACCAGTTTTTAGTATATGAAAACGGAATTGAAAGCAAAGTACGGACTAGAAAAATTGATCCACTATACTAACTAACTTCAGAATCAATGTTTAAAACTATGGGGCCGATAAAAATTTTTTTGACAGAATGTATTTCATTAATATTACTATTATTAATATAATTGGTAAACTATATTGTGTTGTTAATAAGTGACGTGATTATTGGTCTGGGTGCTAATTTTGTGTATGTTTTCTTTTCCCCCGCCCGCCAGAACCAAGTACAGGTAATAAAAAAAAAAAAAAAAAAAAAAAAACGATAACGACTTTCCGGTTAAATCAGGGGGTCCCAACACGATCGGAACATGCACCTTTATTACGCGGGAATACTCCCATGTTCATTCCACACGCCTCGGGGTTCGCCTCTATGCTGATTTTGGAATCAACAATGTCAAAAAGTTCCAACTATTATGTGAACTCCTTTTCTGTATACTTCCACAAAAACATACGCATTTGGTCACATATTAAACCATGAATGAACCAACGCTGACTAAATGTTATTATATTTCAGTGGTTACCACCCCCAATGCACCCTATCCTTTGGATCAATAAGCCTGTGTGTTACATCTTGCTCCAGAAGAGGATTCTCAATACAGAATGAAAATCTTACTAGGTCTTAACTTCTTTGGTTCTACAACAAGCCCCTGATGGGATGAAATCTCACCAAGAACCTGTCATTGCATCAAGGTATGAAATATCAGGAGTTGGGGAGGATGTGGAAGCTGTTGATTAGGTAGGAAGGGAAATAGGGAGGGAGGGAGACTGAGAGTGAGAGTAGGAGTTAGGTGGAATGTTTCAGGTGGTGAGTGGGAATTGGAGGGTGAGGAATCGGGGGGTTTGGGTATAGGAGAATTTGGGTGTATGTATGGGTGGGAAGTTGGTGGTAGGGGTGGGGATTGGGTTAGGGTGATTAGTCAATGAGGTGGGGTGGGTGTCAAGTTGGGTGTGGTGGGTGGCAATTTAGGTGGGAAGATTGGGGAGTTGAAATTTGGGATAGGGATTTAGGTGGAGAGTTGAATTGGGGAGTTAAGTTGTGTGTAGGGGTTGAAATGTGGAGAGGGGAAATTGGTGTAACAAAGTAAATTGGGGTTTGGGAGGTGTGGTATGATGTGGGGGGATTAAGGGATTTTGGTGTGAGGGAGTTATAGTTAGGTATTGGGCAATTATGGTGGGGTGTTGTCTGAGATCCATGTAGGAGAGGAGTATTTGGTGGAGAGTAGTGATGGGAGGCTGGAGTGGGAGTTAAGGTGCAGAGTAAGATGTATGAGTGGGTTTGGAGTTGGGTTGGGGAGTGCAGGTTGACGGGAAGTTGGGAAAACACAAGGGGAGTTGGTAGAAAATGGGGAAGTGCTTTAGAGCAGATGAAGAGGTAGAGGAGTGAACAGAGGCAGGGACTGAATGGGATTTTACATAATTAATAATATATAAAAGGAGCATTTTTGGGCTCTACAAAGCAAACAGGCGCCTGACGACACATTATATTAGCAGCCTCTTAAAGAAATCGTTCACGATAATTTCGCTTCATTTAGGTGGTGCTCGAAGACATTGACTTGCAAGCGCACAAGCCTTATCAGCCGTTAGATCGTAATATTCCCCATAGCAGTCACTCAGATTTCGCTGGGGTGGACGACGCAGTGAAACTAAGTGTCTTGCCCAGGGACCCCCAAAAACGGTGCCGCAGCGTGGGGCTCGAACTCAAGTGCTAACTCCTAATTTAGGTAGGGTGGATGAGTGGAGTTGGGAGTTGTAGGTTGAGGAATTGGAAGTAAGGGTTGGGGTAGGATTGTTGGAGTGGGTTAAAGCGTTAAAGAAGTTGGGGTTGGGTGAGGTGGGATAAAGGAGTTGGGGTAGGGAGAGGGTAGGGAGAGTTTGTTAGAGTTGAAGTTGGATACGGGCGATTGCAGTTAGGCGTTTGAGTTGTGTGTAGGGGTTGAAGGTGGTGTAGAGGGTTGGGTTGGATGGGGGGTTGATAGTTGAGGTGGAGATTCGAGGTGGGAGAGTGGGGTGAGGGGGGAGGGGAGTTGAAAGGGGGTTGGTAGGTTGGTATGAAGGCTTTGGAGTTAGGATGGGGTAGTTGCAGGGGGGTGTTGGAGAGGGGGAGTGGACGTTGGTGGGAGTGGAGTTGTGGGAGGGGAGTGTGGGGAGAATAGCGATGGAGGAGTGGGTGGAGATTAGGGAGTTGGGGCAGGGTTAAGGGGGTTTTGTGGCAGGGTTGGGAATAGAGGAAGTGAAGGTGAGTTGGCATGGAGAGTGGGTATGGGGAAGGGTGAAGTGCTGTTGGAGCATGGATGGCTGTGAATATATTACAGGCGTCTTTTGGGAACTAATGTGGAAATCCGACAAGAAGTAAATTTGCAAAGCACCTTTGGACTAAGACTGGTTACAGTGCAAAACCTAGTCTTTTCAATAATCCAAATAATGCATGCTTTATTTCATTGACAAAAAACAGAGATACGTTAGAAGCTGCTAACAAAAAATGAGTTGGTATGGTCAGCAGGAGGTGCAGGAGATAACCAAGAACATTATTTCTCCAATACAGCACAGTAAGTCTTTCATAGTATGCTTTGTATTGTTAAATTGAACAAAATTCAACATGTGCTTTCCATCACTGAAGACACAGGATTCTTGGTGGTATAGGAGAAAGGGGGAGGCTGGAGATTGACACAAAATCCCTTCCTGCTAGTCAATGATGAAAACTGAAGGTTAATTGACCAATTCACATTCTTCTTGTTATGTACTGGTCAACATTCCACAGGAACCCAATGGTCAGGGTTGAGTTTTAAGAGTGCAATGCAATGTGAGCAGATGACATCATACTATAATATGTATGTGTAAATGCTTTACAGTGATCATATAATATGCTCATCTTACAATGAATTTATATGGAAATGTGATCTTATGTGTGAAATTGTGATTATATGCCCCATTTCTTAACATCTAATAACCTAATAATTTCCCCTGACTTGACTCAGGATTACTCTCTGATGAATTGCTAAATATTGTGTGTACAAGTGGATTCTTTACAGATGGCAGCAAATTGCTATAACAGCAATATTCACTGTTTGCTCCCTTTTCTATTCTTCTACAGGGGACCATATGTAGGTTACACTGTATGGTATCCCACATTAAAGGTAAGATCATCAACCACTACTTTATATATTACATGCTGCACTGTCTTATGTTATTTACAAACTTACACTAATCTAGCCAATAACCAAGATGGCCACAGAGAACTATTAAAGGTGCAACGAGAGATTTTGAGGCACCCAAATATTGTGTCATAATAGTAATTTAATATAAATTAGACACTCAATAGATTTCTTACCTTGTATTTGGCTCCAGAAATGTCTTAAAAGAGAGAAGAAAGGCCATTTTTGATTCCCTAGTATTTCAATATAAAACATAGGCTGAATTTTGTATTGGCTCCTATACGAAATTAGAAATGTCAAAATTTTTGTACCAAAGAATCATTCTCAGCTTAATTCTTTCAGATGGGGATATTTTTTGATGGAAAGCTTTACATCAGGGCAAAAATCAGTATTTTCGATTTTTTCGGGACACCTTATATGTGGAATTTCTCTGCACCTTTAAGGTTTCACAGTAATTTGAGCACATTAAATGCTGTAACTTTGCCAACCTCTAAAACACAGTGTATGAATCTCATAACAGATGCTTTGAAATCAGCAAAAACATTGTGTCTATCTCGTTATCAGCTCCGTGAATGGTTATGGTCCAAAAGATGGGACATATTCAGTCTGGCTTATTGTGAAACAAATCTGATTAACGTTGCATGGTTCGATTGCTAATCCCCAGCACCCTAGATTTTAAGGAATGTGGTCGAAATATTGGTGTCAGAAGAAAAGGGCATTTTTTTCTCATTTACCCTATGAATTCTTAGGGCTAAAATGTTTTTGGTTGGGATGTTATTGGTGAAAAAGTGACACAATTGTTTAACCAATATAAATTTTTACAGTATTCTGTGTTGCTTACAAAATCATGTTAAAAACGGACTGAAATATTGGCGGTTAAAGGTCGACTCAGAGATTTCAAAATATATTGTTTTTGTGTATTAATTTAAAATAGTCGACTTGAACTAAAGATAGTCACCTAAAATGCTCAATTCCAAAGTTTGAGATGAATCGGACTTTTCATTTTGATGCAGTACACATTTATATATAGTATAACAGTACCATAGGAAACTGTAACAAAAATTCCGGATCCGGAATTTAAAACAAAGTGGTGATTTTCTATATCAAGGACATCAATTTGAGCTTAGCTATTTCACAGTTATTAGCATGTGGACAAGCATTATGCAAAAAAGACTTGCTTTGTCAGAAAATTGAGGCCGCCATCCTCTGGAAATCTCAGAGTTAGCCTTTAACTATACAGAGATGGGGTAGTGGGGTGAAGATCATCCAGTCAAAAGCTATCCATATAAACTTTATATTATATAATTAGCTCAAGGTGCTTGTTCCTCATTTATTTGTAGCATGTTCTTACCCTATAATAAAGCCTGGCATTTGGATACTGACGTTTTTTTTCCCTTTTCAAAAATCTTAAAGAAATGGATTCTTACCTTTTTTTGTCATCTGTAAGAGGGCACATGGAGATTGCTTTGGAAGTGTGTCCTGTGGTACAAAATGTTTGACCGACCAAAACCCTAAACATAATTGCTCACTGTTTCCACATAAATGCACACATTTCCATTAATGGTCCTTGGGTAGTGCACCACAAGTTACCCCTCAAGAGTGGGGTTAAAGGTCATCTAGAGGTCATGCCCCCCCAAATGGTCAGATTTCTCAAATTGCTTGGTGTTTCCACCCACATGTGTTGCTCAATTTTCAGCAAGTGTGACTAGTGTTACACGTTGGTGACCTCTTGTTCCCCATTCACAAACCGATGACACATGCGTTTGGTGAACACATTTTTTTCCCTTGAAGACTAAAAAACAGACAGCATCCAATTAAACAGACTGGTTGGGAGGTATTATTATATGCTAGGATACCTGTACTCATTACAAACATGCAAAAATCTGCTTTTTGATGATTTTTTTTATTTTCTGATTTAGCAAATCACTGATAGTGCCTTGAACAATCCAGCATAATTAGTAACAAAACTGTCAGAATACAATCAAAGTACTTTGCTCCAGTGTTATTTTGGTCTGCCACTCAAAAAAATACCCAGCTTTCTGCTTCACTATATCTTCCCTAACTACAAGGCATTTTATTCTAAAGTGATTCATGTGCTTTTTATTTCTCACTCTAGTCTATTCAAGTCCGTCTAGAACTTGCAACAGAACTGGGCAACCCCAGGATAGTCGAGATGAGTTGGGCCAAGGACTGGATTACTTCTACGACTTACTATGACCAATCTTTATCTGCTCAGGACTAGTGTGTTTTAAAAAGATATCAGTACTTCAAATTGCTGTGTGATGTAAATTTCTGCCTACAAGACACCTTTTCTAATCATGTCGCTGTTTGTGTTTTTATTCTAATGCTAGCTAGCGATAATGACTAAGTCCATGACTTAAGGTGTTTTTAGTCCGAAGAGTAGCTGCTGAAGGTAAACCTGATGAGCATTTTGCTACTGTTAGTTGATGAGACATCATTAGCTACATATGAAAACAGATATGAAATCGGCAACAAATGATGGTCCGTTCATTCTCTTCAAGATGCTGTATAATGTCAGACTGCCGCCATTAGGGTTGTAACCTTTCTTGACTGAACTATCGTGGTTTGTGAATTTATTTCCACGTGTTGTGACAAAAGTCCTGTCTATCTCGGTAGTTCTTACACATACTAGAATGTATGCTCAAAGCTAGAGACCAAAGTTTTCCATTTTACAAAATGCTGTATTGGCTGTTTACAATTAATGACAGCATTTCTCAGCAACGTTTATGATAAGAAACTAATAAATTTTCATGGAATGGACCAATTTTAATGCTGCTTTTAGAAAATGGAAATAAACACAAAATTTAATATTTGTAAAACAGAAAACTTTGGTCTCTACTCAAAGCATTGCTAAAATAAACAAATGCAGGCAATTGTAACATGACGTATGGGTGCATGCCTGTAATGTCCAAGAATTCTGAATCAAACTGGAGAAAGTGAAAGAATACGGTTGATTAACAATACTGTTGTTAATAATACACTGAGAAAAGTCAAATTGAATTTGATATTTTTTTCTGAATTACGACTGGGAATTAGCCTAAATCAATTGAGTAGTTGGCATTTACACTGAAAGCAATTTCCAAATTCGCTTTCAGAAAATAGGTTAAGTCTGTTGACACCCCATTGGGATGATTGACTTCAAAATTTAGTATTACTGTAGTTTACACAACAAAACAAACAGGCTCACTGCACCCATTGGATTACACAATACACAATATTTCCTCTTGTACATGTACATACACCTTGTACATGGCAGCAGGCCTCGATAAATATTTTCCAGAAGCTTGCCCGATCGGATAACCCCAGGTTAAATAATAGCGCTTGTCCTACTTTTTTTTCTGGAAATCTAAAATATCTACTACAAGTACATGTAGGTGAATATCTCAAATTTTGTGTTATAAAATCACACCCCAAGTATTCCAGATCACAATATAATGGTGATCATGAACATTTATTACTACATCAAAATATATGAAGTCTACATATGTGATTATCCCAGATCTTCCATGGGGACTGTAACTTCTTGGTCATGAGCTAGACTGACTCCAGGGATCAACCTTCAATTTACATGTAACCTGTAACCCCTTCACATCAAAAACTATTCCCTATTTCACAAAGTGGTACAGTAGTACAAATTTAATACCAAAACCATATAAAATATGTACTAACAAATTTATAGTAAACAATGTTGCTTCAAAATTTTGAGCTTGCCCCCATCAGACCGGGTGGTATCACATTTTAATTGCCCGAGCAGTGGCGGATTTAAGGAAAAGGGCCCTGTCAGCAGCTTAAGGTGGGGCCCCCTTTAGCATCAAGAGGTAACGCAGTATCGCACTTTAGTGCAACTAAGTTGTGTCGGAGGGGGCCCTGAGAGCAATATTTTAGGGGGCCCTGTCAGCAGCTGCTGACACTGCTGACTCTTAAATCCGCCACTGTGCCCGAGATAAATTTTCAGTGCCCCGGGCAATCGGACAGGTCTAGGTCTGCATGGCAGAATAAAGCTTGTAAGCCAATTGGTGCACTGAACCTATTTTGTTTTGTTGCGCAAAATACAGGAAGCCACTATGTACATTTATATTGCTCCACTCATCAGCTGGAGCATTGAGTAGTTTCTTAGTGTTTTGGGCAATATGTCATCCTCAGTGCATTAACTCTTCCTCCTCAAATCCCACTATTTAAACTAACAACCAACCATAACCTACCTGTATTCAAGGTAGTGGTAGACTTATTTTGGGGAGTTTCCATAACCTGACCCACTTTAACTAGGAAACCCATCACAGAATAAAGCACAGGTTTATTCTGTTAAGGTATCCGAAGTGTGTCAGGTTACAGAAACTCTCCTTATTTTGTCCTGTTATTGGGTGGGGTACTGACCTACTTCAGATATTGACTTGAAACTACTTGGTACTTTAGGTTGGTAAACATGGGCAGAAAATAACCTTTCCCAAGAGGCATCCAAATTGGAGGACTGATCATCATGACTGTTTAGTTTGCTCTGATGATGACATTAGTCCAGCCCGTCTCTAGGGAAAGATTACTTTTTGCTCATACTTTTAATTTTGCTATGCTGTATTTAGTGGAGGGGCCTATGTTCTCCAGAGAGTGATTTTATGAAGTTCATGTTAATTGTTGGCAACCACTATAAATGTATTCTACTGGGTCTGACTATTCAGAAAAACGATGTTACCATTTTTTCTGTTGACCTTTAGTGACCTTGACACAAGGTCAAAGCAGTCATACACTGTCCAAAGTATATCGACCTTGGTACCAAAATGTGGCAAATTTTACAAGGAATATTGTATATGAGATTTATTTTGTTACTTGAGCTTTTGTTTTCTTGTTATATGCAAATAAGCTAATTAGAGACAATATATGCATAAATTTAGTGTTATTCAAACCCCAGTTCTACCCAAAGCAAGAGTTAGGACTCATGTTTATGGACAATGTATGGTGAATCCTACACAACCCCCATTATACCTTGATATTAATGCCCATGGCTATTAGTAAACTTTGTTTTATGAAAATGTGCAAGAGAAAATGTTTGATGAAGTCTATATATACCAAATCCATGGAATGAATCGTCGTTATAACCGTGAAACAACCACGATTCCCACTACAGAGACAAAAGCATGTATACTATAGTTATCTTTTCAGTTTCAGTCACATATGATGCTTTAATTATTCTTTCCATCCAGAGCCCCGGGGGGAGGGGGGTGCACTGGTCAATGGTCATTGACATGGGAATATCATGGGCGACCAAAGAAACACATAAAAAGGGTTTTTTGTCAAGATTGTGCACGATACATACCTAAAAGGGTAGCAAAAACACTGCAATCTGAAAAATGGTGTGCTTTTCATACTTGAACCGGGGTATGATTTGGAAATTTTGAATTTGTATCGTATTCGGCCCACTTTGTGTAAATGAGCTATTCAGTATAGCCTACAAAGAACAAAAGTCTACTTGCGTAGGGGTCAAATATGCCAATACTTATTAACGTAGCTTGAATGTAACTTTACAGGTATACTTGTTTAGGGGTGCATTTAGACAGATCAAATTACTTTTTACTTGTTTACGGTACTTTGGTTACTCCTTGGTCGGGCTGATATCCTCTTGTCAATGACCAGTGCTCCGGGATCGTTTAGGGGTGCGGCAATTTTAAAGTGTGGACATTTTGGTAAAAGCAGACTAAACCCCCCTAAAAATGATCCTTTTTCTCATCACTAAAAGTGAACTTTTCTGTAAATTTCTCTACCACTTTGGGCCATTTTTGAGGACAAAATCAAACAAATGTGGACCTTTGCCCCTTTTTGTGGGATTTCTGTGTGTGTGTGTTTGTGTGTGTGTGTGGTAGGGGGGGGTGCGGCGATGACCTGCTGCTGATCTCGGAGATTCTCTATCTCCATACTGCCAGCACCCACGTTCATGCAACAAACTCAAAAGTAGTGTCATATTTAAATTAGGTTTTGTAACAAGTAGATCATCAATTGGGACTGGACTACTGACATCGGCACAGAGTTTGAAATGGTTTCCCATCTTGATCTTTGGCATCAAAAAGGACTTCTGGTCTGGAAATGAACATCTTCCAGATAAAAATGCAAACAGGGACCAATTTTCTGGGACACAAAATATGAAATTTCAGAAATATGGATGTGCTTATAGTATAGCGTACAGCAATACAATGTCATGGCTGCGTAGCCGTTTTTTATTACTATTATTATTATTATTCTGGTTTAGTCATAATAAAGAGATTCAAACAGCTGTGATATGACTCAACGTTTTCTTCTTATTTATATTGAACTCTTTACCAGTTGTATTATTTACATGTGGTAACAGATTAACTACTTTCATGTTATTACAACGTGGTTTTATACTTAAACTATTTTTGCACGTGAATCTATTGTATCTGCCATTTACATTGGTTAGGCTCTTTACATCTATATTTATATTAATCATTACACTGAACTGATTTCCTTTACACCAATGTTGACTGAAAACATATGCATTTCCCTTCGAGAGTGGAATGCCCCAAAATACCTGAATTTTAGAACCCCTAAAGAAGCAATAGCTCGACCAGGACCCCAGGTAACAACATGTCGACCATAGCTCTTCCTCAATTCCTTATGGCCGCCTTACAAACGGACGCGTGTTACCGCAGCTCTGTCACTTAGCGCCAAATTAACTGAGATTTTGATACTGGACTAGTTGTCGTCTCGTACGGAATCTCCTACGAACTATCCCATAACTATCTGGATATATCATTGGATATATACTGGATTATAAGCCTCAATCGGACGGAAAGCGAGACTTGTTCACCGTCGGAGAGCTCTATTATGGTATCCTTTTTTTTGCGCCGATGCGGTCATGTGACTGTGTGCGGGAAAATAAGGTAAACAAAGGGCAGCCATGGACGCATTGTGCGGTTTGATGCCTTTGACTATGTGTGAGTTTGTTATGTTTATTTGTTAGCGGGCATGCTTGCTAACAATTAATATGGTCTGGTGTGTGTACTGTTTTATTATATGCTTGTGGGATTCTTAATAAAATGTCAAAACCGTGTTTGAAAAAATTTCGTTAACCGTTGGTGACTCAGTTACCGAGTTCGTTTTTTGTGTCCTGACTTGCGTACGGGAGACCTCCACGGCACGCTTGTTATGTTCTGTAACGGTTTTATGCGCACGCTATTCCATCTAGCCAACTCACGTCACCCCGTCAGCATGCGCATAATTGCGTCGTGCCCCGCCATCCATTCAGAGTGGGAGCCCAATCTCTTAGGTGATCACAGGCAATGTCCCGCACCGCACCGGTGCGCCTCTTTCTGTCTGGACTGTCGGATGTTCAATGGGTAACCATCGAACGTGGGTACGCCGCTCGTGTTGAGTACACGGGGGGGAGGGGTGGTAGTCGGGCTACGGTCCGGGGTTCATCCAAGGCAGCCGCTGCCTGCTCTGGGGCGATCCCAAAGGTGGGGTAAGCTTCGGCTCACTTCGCGGAATGCTGACGGGGTTGGCTTCGGGACGCCGCCCAGAGGGCCACGGCCGAGCTCGCCTGGTTCAGCCCTAGGGGCTGATCCGGTGCAGGCTAGCGCGGTCTGCTCTTCCAATCCCCTAGGGGTATGGAGGCTTGCGGGCGCTCCGGTAGGGGTGAGTGGTGATGGTGATGCCCCGGTCGCCGGGCTAATGCATCGCCGCTGTTGTCCAAACCTAGCGTGGGTTACGGTACCGGTGTCTTTAGCACTTCGACGCGACCACGGGGGCAATTACTTCGGGTATGTTCGCAAACCCTCGGGTGCCTTGGTTCGGGTAGCACTTGGCGGGACGCAGCAGTGTTGCTACGCTCACTGACCCCGCGTGACTAGCCTTGCTAGTCATGCAGTGCTTCCTCAGCTGGCGCCGCACGCCGCTACCAGGCCCTTCGGGGCTTGGCGTAGCGAAGTGGTGCTCCGATGGGCTGGCCTCCGCAGATGTCCCAGCTGACTAGGTCGGCTCAGGCCTCTACGCGGGTTACGCCTGTGCAGGTAACTAGTGCTGGTTTTCAGGCCTGCCTCTGGCGTTCCCGCGGGGCGGATGCCTTCGTGGCTGCTCTGCGGGGACAAAGTACCCGCGCAGCTACTTTCAGGTTACGATGCATCCCCGTACGTGGCTTACCCACCCCAGTCGGGCAGGACTGCTGGGGTAGGACAGTTTGGTATGGTCTTTCGACCGGGGATTCCGCGGCGGGTCCGCCTTTGGGGGGGTACCCGGTGGGTACCCCTGCCTCTGGCGTTCCAGCGGGGCTGCCTTCGTGGCCTGCTCCTGCGGGGACACAGTACCGCCCCAGCCACCGTTTCCGGTGGGCTACGCTTGAAATCCACGTACGTGGCTTACCCACCCCAGTCGGGCTGGACTGCTGGGGTGGGACAGTCTGGCAAGGTCTTTCGACTGGGCTCCCGCAAGCGGGAGCCCCGCTATGCAGGCTATAGACACACCGCGCCTCCGCCGTCGGCCCAGCCGCACGCACCAGGTGCTGTCGCGGGCGGGCTTCTGACCGCTTCGAGCGGTCAAGTGCGCCGCGCTGGCAGCAGTTTGTCTACTTCTAGGAGCCACCAAGAATGCGGCGGTAAGCCTGTACCGGGCCGGGGCCGGTGTGTACCTTCCATACACTTCGGCGTAAGTTGCCTGGGACTTGTGGTGTCGTCCCCACGCCTTCTCGGGCTGTACCCTCGTCAGGGTCGGGCTGGGTGCAGTCGAACATCATGGATCTTGCGGCCCAGCCTATGCCAGTCCGCTTGGTCCCTGGGGGAGAGGCCCTGGTGTCGAGCACAACCGTGGCGTCGCCGGCTTCGCCCTCCATGTCCGCTCGTTCTGTAGCAGCAGTACTCTCAGGGACTCATACCAGCCGCAGACTTCCAACGTTTCGGAAGACAGCGCCGGCGGGGTGGACTCAGCCTCGGAGGTAGGTCACCTTGGTGCCACTCCTTCGCAGCCTTCGATGTCCGCGGTAGCTTCGGAGCAGGAGGAGGTGGATTCTCTTCCCGCGTGCACTCCTCAGGTGCTGCGCAGGGTGGCTGAGAGTCTCGGCCTGCCTGCGCGCCTGAGCTGCGTGCGGAGGCGGGACAGCGCAATCTGGGCTTCCCTATCCTCCCACCGGAACGCGTGAGGTTCCCCCAGACGTTGGTCTTCTGTGGAAAGCGCTCCGGGGAGATCACTCAGAAGCTCTCTTCGTAACCCGTGAAAAACTTTCGCCAAGTCGTTGAGAACTACCGAAGGGGACTTCGACTCCTTCCTGAGGACTCCAACTATAGATCTCGACCTAGCAGCCAAGTTGCAAACGGGCAGGTCCGCCCCGACTGCGTTCTCCCCCTTCTGAGAGGAACAGTTGAGACACCTAGACCTAACGGTGACCTCTGATCAGGTAGGTGCTTTCTCGTAGGTCCTCGCCCACGACCTCAGATTCCTCGTTGGGCGAGGGTGGAGATTTCTCCTCGGAAGCCTCTGATGCCTTGGACCGTCCTAGCCTCGCTAGGGACTCGGCAAACGGAGGCTTCAATGTCTCTGGCGCGTCACCTCAGCTTCCTGAGACGCAAGAACGCCTGCTTCACTCTTGGGCGCACTGAGCTTACGATCTTGCATGCGGAGGTCTCTAAGACCAAGCCCGAGTCGCGGGACGTCTCTTTGGAGGTTCGTTCGGACTCCTTGCTTGTCTCAGCGGAACGCGTGGAATCGGAGCAAGGCGCTCAAGGAGGCTCAGGCGAAGCTCTCCTCGCGGGGATCTTCGGCTAAGATGAAGAAGAAGCGCTCGCGATCTCTCTTCCAGCAGTGCCGGCAAGCAGGCGAAGTCGACTACGCCTCAGCAACCCAAGAAAGACCCGCAGCCCCGGCTACTCTTCTCAGAGGGTCCGGGGCAAGCGGAAGGCTCGTCCCCTCCCAAAAAGCAAGGCGCCTGGGAAGGGGCAGAAGTCTTCGTTCTGAGGGCACGGCGCCCGCGGGGTCTCTCCTTCGGGAGGGGGCCTTACCACCTCCGGTGGGCGGCCGTTTAAGTTCCTTACGTGCGGGATATGGCCAGCCATTTATGCCGCACCTTGGATGCTGAGCGTGGTGGAACGGGGTTATCGAATAGAATTCACCTCGTCACCCCCGGCGACTTCCCATCCGAGGACCCACCCCCTTCAGGGGGGGGGGGGGAGCCGAGGAACCAAGTTATTCTGGCCGAGGTCTCGGCGCTCTTGGCAAAGAGTGCCATTTCCCGGTCGACCCCCCCTTCACTGAGGGGATTTGGTCGACGTTCTTCGTGGCTCCCAAGAAGACCGGGATAATTGGCGTCCCATCCTGAACTTGAAGCCTCTGAATCAGTACATCAAGCCGATGAAGTTCAGGATGGAAACTCTCGCGTCGATCCTGCGCTGTCTTGAAGGGGAGCTGGGCGTCTTCTTGGGATCTGAAAGAAGCCTACCTGCACGTCCCAGTCCCAAAATCAGACCGTCGTAACGAGTGGACGCGTTCCCCGGGATATCCACCTCTCCCAGGGTCTTCACGTTGGATGGAACCGGGAATGGAAGGCGAAAAGGGGGGGGTGAAGAGCGGGGGGGGGGGGGGGGAATAAGCGGGGTAAGGGGGGAAGGGGCGGGGGGCGCTTTCCTCAGGCGTCAGGGGGTCAACCTCTGCATGTACCTGGACAGATCGGCTAATCTTCGGACGTCGCCCCATTCGGTGGTTGTCCAGAGGTGGGCTTCATGTAAACTCGAGTGACAAGTCGAGCCTTATCCCCTCTCAAGACCTGAGGTATCTGGGGTGCTGGGCTGCAACTGCTTCCGGGCATTGCAGAACCGACGCCGAGGGGTGGATGTCGTTATTCAGAATGCCGACATCATGGCGCGGCTTACGCAGGCCCCCGCCGAGAACGGGCTTCGCCTTCTAGGCTTGATGGCCAGTATCACGACCTGTCCAGTACTGTCGCTTCCATATGAGGCTGTTAAATGCACCTCGGACGGCACTACAGGACGATCAAGCACCCAGATTCCCGTGGATCCCCATCAACTCGGGGATCCGGGAAACCTAGAATGGTGGTCTCACCGCCCCAACTGGACTCGGGGAATTTCTTCCCCGCGCCTCCTGCGATATTGTTGTCACGAGGACGCGTCGAAGTCGGGTGGGGGGGTTGCACCCTAGACATCAGCAGCCTCGGGGACGTGGTCCCGGACCGAGGCTCAGGCCAATGTCAATCGCCTCGAGTGTGGGCAGAGCAGTTAGAACGAATCTTGTCACTTCGATGCGATGGTGACCAACTCCGGTGTCCTGGTACAGAGGACAACTCCACAGTGGTGGCCTACATCAACAGCAGGGCGGGGGGGGGCCGGTCCCGGTCCCTGTGTCTCGATGCCAATGCGTCTCATAGGTGGTGTTCGGGGGACGAGCCATCAGTTGTCCGCAGTACGCATCCAGGGGCCGTCAATTCCTTGCCGACAATCTGTCACGCGGCAGGATGACGGCTCGGATGGATACTTGAACCGGGAGATATTCGAGAGCTTAATGTTCCTCAGAAGACATGTTCGCCTCGAACCTGAGTCACAAGCTCCCTCTGTACTGCACCCGGACTCACGAACCGGGTGCGTACGCGTCGCACGCTCGGGCGATAGACTGGACGGGGTTCAAGGCCTATGCCTTCCCACCATTTCCGATTCTACATCGTGTAGTTTCGAAAATTGGGCGGGGGCGTCGTGTCATCCTCATCGCTCACTTTTGGCCGAAAAACCTTTGGTTTCGCCCAATGTGGATCGCTTGTCGGCTCCGCCGCTGCGTCACCGAACCGTCGGACTAGTAAATCCCTTTTCCGGACGGAGGTAGCGCCAGTCTGTCGCTGGAGCACCTAGCGTTGATGCGTGGCCATTATCCGGCAGCGATGCTGAGATTCTGGCTTTTCGCAGCGGGCTGCCTCGCTCATATCAGCAGGAAGAAGGAAGTCCACCATGGAACGCTTACTCTAAGCGTCTTGGACCCTACTTCGCTGGTGTGAGCGACGAGAGGTGTCTCCGACTCGGGCATCTGTAGCCGAGAACGCGAACTTTCTCACTGATCGCTTGATTAGCGGACTTGAAACTTCGACTGTCAGAAACTACAGTCCGCTATCCTAGCGATCCATGCGGTTTCGACGACGGATCTACAATTAATGACGATGGCTCGTATCCGTCTCCTTCTGGAGGGGCATGTTTAATACACGACCTCCGGCCAGGAAGCCGGTCCCACCCTGGGACCTTAATAATGTCTTAGACGATTAGTGAAGCCCCCGTTCGAACCAATGGGCTGAGGCATCACTTAAACATGTCACCTAGGACGGTCTTCCTGGTCGCTCTCGCCTCTGGGAGACGATGCTCGGAGATTAAGAATATCTCGAGTCAGCATCAGAATTCTCTCGGGACAGGGTCAAATTGTTTTCAGGCCGGATTCTGGCAAAGAACGGTCATCCTCATTCGACACTCAACAATTATCTTACCCCGAATTGCATGTCACGCTTCGGTGCGGGAAATCGCTGTGGGGTACCGTTCGGGCCCTTGAGTACTATAAACGTAAAAAAATGTCCGATCAGGGGGCTCGAATGACTCGTTGTTTCTTACACACGCTTTCCCCACCCCCCCCACGGGTCCGCGTCGAAATCGACAATTGCTAATGGATTAGCGCTGTTATTAATGATTCCCAACGCGGTGATAGGACAGCTTCTCAAGCTCGAGCCCACTCAGGTCGTAAAAAATCAGTGTCCTGGCCTTCACCGCGGATCAGCAATTGACGAAAATCTGCGAAAGCTATGTCGTGAGGGATCCCACAAACGTTTTCGTCGGTTGTACTACAGACACATACAAACTCCCAAAGAGAACGTGAGAGGGCACTCCTGCAGAAACAAACACTAAATTCAACTACACTATACATAAGTTCCCATCCGTTTGCCCGAATATGACGCTTGCCAAGGAGTATCCGTTGTCAGGTGAGCATCTATGTTCCCGATTTTTATGTTAATGCCTTTAGGCCCTTAACATATGTGGCTTTATGTTTAGTGCAGTCTTCGCCTTTGGCGCATTCTGTTGGATGCTCTGAGATATCATGCTCCACCTCCGACTGAGGGTGCTAGTCTGGGTTGATTGAAAATATTCAGTCAACGGGGTAATGCATATGTTTCAGTCAACATGGTGTAAGGAAAATCAGTTCAGTGTAATGATTTATTCAAAAACTAATTATCACCCTTAAGCTGGGGGGGGGGGGCTTTATAAATATTCTAATGAAGCCTGATTTCCTTTCCCAATGTGACTTCCCACTTCCAGGCCCGCCCCATAGCATATATATCGCGCGTCAGTGTGGGCTGAGCAAAACGGAATTGGAGGAAGCGGCTATGCGTCGACAGTGTGACCTGGGGTCACTGGTTCGAGACCATTCTTCTTTTAGGGAGTGCCTTCTTAAAAGAGGTATTTTGGGGATTCCACTTCTCAGAAGGGAACTGCATTATGTTTCAGTCAACATTTGGAAAAGGAAATCAGGCTTCAGTTAGATGATTATAAACATAATGTGTTTTTGAAGAGTGTATTTGCGCCTTTACAAAATGGACTTACATTATATAACCGTCTTCACAAACATTGCACTCTGTATGGTATTGTATCCTTTGTTTTTTGTTTGGTCCGGTACTCTGCACTGTTTTCGTTTACGTCCGTCTTGCACATGTATGTTTGTTGTCTTGTAACATAAGAATAATAAGGGGTGGCAATTAACTTCGAGCTGTGCTCTGCTTGGATCACCCCACCGCTAATAAATTTTTACCCACTTGTTGTATGATCAATGTGAAATAAAATGAACTGAATTATAAAGGAACCCATCAATCGTACAGTTTCCCCAAAAGGTCTGTGACATGATTTCCCAGGATATGTAAACATGATATTGTGGTGATGAACCATTATAACACATGATAATTGTGGAATCGAACAAGGGGCCTATTACCTCAGCAAGGGGATGTTGGTTCATGTCCAAGTGTTCTTGACTGGTATTCATCAATCTATACACTAGACCAGGGAAATAAAGATCATGTCAATGAAAACAGGTTGTCACAAGAAAAAAAACTAAATTGGGATTTACCGTGTTGTTTAGAACGCTGAACTAAAAGATTATGTGAACTTATGGTGGAACAAGGATATAACATTATGAATGTTAGCTAAGTGACAGCAGTAACAATTGTTCCATGTTCTGGCACTTTTGTCTCGCCTGAACTTTGTCGGCAGAGACTTAGTAATCACTTTTGGGTCGTCGTTCTGTCTTGCTGTGCTGTCTGCCTGACGGTCGTGTTCACGGGCTTGTGTACGATTTATCTGGAGTTCCTAAGGGCTATGATATTGTAACTTGGTGGAAAGAAGCGGGTCAACGAGTTCTCGAACCTGATTAGATTTTGGGACAAAATATGCTAATTAAGTATCAATTTGCATAATTAACGAAAATTTTCCCGCAGGCTGTGTACAAGTTTTTCTGGAGTTCCGTAAGGCGGATGGTGGATGTAACTTGGTGGAAGGGAGCGGGGCTGGAGAGTTCTCGAACTGATTAGATTTGGGCGTATTTCGGGCAAATTAGTATGCAAATGAGCTAATTAATATGCAAAAAACAGCGTAATTGCTATAATTTTGAAAAGGTACATTGGCTACGGAAATTCCTTCATGCATGAAAGCCTATCCTGGTGCGGCATCCTTTTTTCCAATTTGAGCGTGAATAGTCAGACCCAGTAGGATATGTTTATAGGGTTGCCAACAATTGTAACATGAACTTCACAATGTTTACATAGGCCCTCACTAATTCTTGGACATCTCCTGATATGTTTGTATAGTGTAGCTGATCGTGGTCATCAGCAACAGATGTGGATTGTAGCGTTGTGTTCATTGTCAGCAGTAAAAGCAATCGAACTATGCAGTAACTATAACAAATTACAACTCCTTGAACAGGTTAAACTATTAGCGTACATCTCTACACCTTGAAATGTTGACCTTGGAACTCATTTCAAAATAGAAGATACTTGTAAATTTCCAATCTCCAATTTTGCACTGGTGTGATAGTGTTATCGGAAGATCTCTGAGTCAGCCTTAAGGAAATGGTAACAATATATTAAACTTACTTGCAGGTCGATTTTGAAAATGACCAACACAGTGCATTACTTATTGCGGCACTCTTCTGTAAAAAAACGATTATTTAAATTAATTTGCTGTTTTATCTTTGAGATTGTACTTGTTATTGTGTGTTCAATGAACTTTTATTTGAAAACTTGTTTATTTTAAGATTTCACTGGAAATCATTGACATTCTAAATATGAATAATGAAAAGCTATTCAAGTTGAATCAACTTGTAAAATAAGCTCCACATTGCCAAGCACTGTCAATAAGTTGATTAACCCTATAATTCTACTTAAAGTTGAGAATAGATAGCTTTTGGTTGGTTGGTCCTAGGATGCAAAAACAGACATTTACTCCAAGGGCATAAAGGTGCAAAGAAGAGATTTTTTGAGGCACCAATATTGTTTCATAATAGTAATGTCAGATAGACTAGACCATCAACTAGATTTTTCCTTGTATGTGGCTACAGAATGCTTAAAAGAGAGAAAAAAGGGTGATTCTGATTTGTTTATATCAGGATAAAAACATAGGTTGAATTTCGTATTTGCTCTATACGAAATTAGAAATTCAAAATGTTTGGTACCAAAGAAAGAGTTCTCAACGTAATCATTTCAGATGGGATTATTTTGATGGAAAACTTTCCTCAGGGCAAAAATCAGAACACTTTGATTTTGTGGGGACACCTAATATGTAAAATCTCTGGATTGTGCAGTGGATCTTCCATTGCCACTGTGGTCCCAGGTTCACAATTCATGTGTGCTTGCTTGGTTTCCAGTCCATACTCGGCTTCACAATTTTTCTCCAGGTACTACTCCGGTTTCCATACTGCGTATATGATGTAGTGTGATTTTAAATAGAGTTGGTGTATCATAGTAAATACTAATAAATCTGTTGACATAAATTATTATGCTCAAGTCTCAAAGGTAATTGAACACATGGTAATATTTTTTTAATGTTTATTGGAAAGTAAATTGTTTTACCTCTCTTTGGTGTGGGGCTTTATGTGTGGTAAAATTATTGTTCAATGATTGTACAGGGTGACCAAAAAATGCAATATTTAGAGAATAGAGGCACTCGCCTGTGCCTCGTTGTTCTACTCAAAGGTGTGTCGCCCATGTGATACGACACGATACACGGCAGAGGCTTAAAACAATACCTTTCTCATTCTTTAACACTTTTATTCAAAGTAAGCTATTAGTAGCATATTACTAATAAATTATGGTAGATTTTATCGAACAATCATCCCCATTTTTATGCACCTTAGATTGGCCTTAACAGCACGTATGGATATCGCATTGACGCATACGTGCTGTATCGTGATATCGTCTCATATCACATGGCTAGGAACCAATAAAATTGCATAAACAATCTTGTGTTTGAAAATTTGTTATGGGGTACATTGTTTTTGGTATCACACTATGTCACATCAAAGATGTACAAGTTAATGTATTTTAGCTATCTACTCTAAAAGAGTATTTATAATTGGACAGTGAAAATTGATCTGAATAAAATGTTTTGCCATGCATTCTTTACATATTGAGTGGTCTATTTTGCATCAAGAGGAAATGGTTGGTCTGATCTGCATTTTTCATTAGGGATTCAAACATGTTACAGAGTGGTTCATCACAATCAACAACGATGCATCCATGCGTCCGCGTATTTTTATCCCACGAGGGCAAAAATACACGGACGCATCGGATGCAGAGTTGATTTGTGATGAACCACTCTTTAACATGTTTGAATCCCTTTCAACAATGAAAATCTTCTTGAAAACTTATAGTGGAGGAACATAATTATTCTCACTATAATACTAAACTGTCACAGAAAGGAAATCTGTCCTCGTTAAAATATTTTAGCAAAATCTAAACCAAAGCAATAGTTTTGGCAAGTTTGTTGCTTTGCAGGTTGCACCTGCAGTCCTAGCGCGTACTCAGAGTTCCAAACGTGACGAACAGTGCGCCGACTTAAGCGTACCGCGTAAACACACTTCCGTGAACACTGCGCCTGGGCGTAACATGCTAATTTGCATATCAACTGTGGGTTGATAACAACTACGCTCTCCTGTACAAGGAGTTGTTGAAATTCCCATTGTTTTGAATGGCAACAATGTGATCATGTTTATTAAGTTACACACAGAGTGACTAGGTGTTAGTAAACAAAATTACTTCACCCCATCCATAACAAGGTTTTCTGAATACAAGCAGTACTAATAGATCAAATACAGCACTAACGGATTTTAAGTGGCCCTTTAACAATGTACATGGTGTCTCAGAAAGATTGTTACCCTCCAGAAATGGCGCTTTTTTTGCTTACTTTACCAATTCTTCTCCTTGTGTTTAAATTAGCTTTAATTTGAAATATTTAACTTTTTGAACAAATGGTGAAACAAGAAAACTGAAAAAAATAACCATGCTAGAAATAGCAAGGAAACTAGGCCTGCAAATATCCCTTGCATAAAATGTTGAACACCCTCCTGGCCAAAAATACATTAATTTCCAAGGTCCATTGCTGATTCTAGAGTTATTCAGCTCTCTATGCACTACAGCATCATTTGTGGCTGATCCAGTTTTTTGACAACCACATCTCTCTTTTTACAAAATACAAACACCTAAATTGTTTTCAACTTTGTGAAGTGACTTCAATATGGGTCCATTTCATTAAGTCTAAAAGGATATTAACAACCTACCATCCTAGCAAATTTGAAGTTGCAATTAGAAGCGGACCATGACGTGTTGTGCCATCCCAGTGAGTTTGCTTGAATTGGAGTCTGACTTTAACAATAATGTTAGGGTTGACAGTCCAAAACATTTTCATCACAACCCACACATATCAACACACAAACCCAAAAACACATAAAACATGCATGGATAAACAGTTTAATAATTAGGCATAATTACATTATATCTTCTGCAAAAATTACACTGAAATAAAGCGTACACAACCAATTTTCTTCATGGGAGTGCCTTTGAAGTTTACCTGTTAAGTAGCCACGGAGTACCCACCCGCATGGGTACCACATCACCGCTGCAAAAGTGGGGGTAATCATTCACCTTGGTACACACGCAGTAGCTTAACCTGTAGTCACCCCATGCGGGAGTACCTGCATGGGTACTCCCATGCAAATGAGCTTTAGTAATTTTATCCATTATTTCACATTTTTGGTCACCTATGTTATATGTTTTGACACAAAATGTCATATATAGGGGTTTTTGGTGATGCTCAACTCAAATATAGATGTTACCAAGATTGAAAATTATCAGAATATCGTAAACAACAATGGAATGTTTGGCGCCCTCTATGGTCCAAATTAAAGTGTTGCCTACAAGGCAGCCGGTAGAAGGTACTCCCGTGAAGTAGCTGCAGATGACTCCACTACTGGTGGCTTACATGGGTACCTGTCAATCACCTAGCAGGCAACTGCAGAGTACACTATAGGATGGGTACTGCTAAGAAAACAGCTGTTATGCACCCAGTGGCTTGTGTACTTAGCAAGTACTTAGTTGTAGGTACTGCATCAAGGGGTACCCTTGGAGTAGAGCTAAGAGTACCCATGGAGTAGCCTAAGCTCTGGGTTACACCGTGAGTAGGAATCTTGCTGTGTATGATAGGTTAAAAGGGTATAATCTAATTATTATGCCCATGATTTAGTCCCTGTTCTGATCCCATTTGGCAGGGACTCTTACACCTAAATGCTGCATAAGCAATCTTTAAAATCTTGGCCTGAAGTATGATGGCAAGCTATTGCATGCAGAATGGACGGTATTAAAATGCATCGTCACAGTAACTGATTGTTGTAGTTGTGCGCACATAAATGAAGCATGATTTATCATGCATCTAAAACATTGGCAAGAGTTCCATATGTAGCCCTTTTTTCTCTAAATGTAACAAATTCTTATTTTTGGCCTTAGGGTTAGGGTACTTGTTATTGTAAGGCCATAAATAAAAGGAATTTGTTTCCTGTAGATTGCTAAAGGGGGAGGACATAGGGAACTCTTCGAAACATTCGTGTAGAGAGATTGCTTATTTCAGGCCAAAGATAGTTTCATACTGAATACATCATAAAATGCAATATACACATGAAGTTTGGTCGGTTTTGTTCACATTTTAATGTCGACATAACTTGTAAGTAACAAGAACTATTGTACACTGATAAACATACTTCTCTCATGGGCATATTAGCTAAAGTGATTTTCACTTCATACATGTGGTCATACAAACTGAATTCTTTTAAAGCTTGGCATTGATACCCTTAGGCGACGAAAAAAGAAAACCCTGTTTTACGGGCGAGCGGACCTTTCGAGTAGGGTCGGTCGGGCGAATTTTTTCTTTTTTAATTTTTTTTTTCTTTTCTGGAAAATCTGAAAAATCAAGAGAAAAAATGAAAACTTTTACAAACAAATTTTCTTAAAAATATTTGCCAAAATTGATAAATTTGGGCTAAAAACAGGCTGATTTTACATGATTTTTGGAAAAAAACTAAAAAAAAAAATCTGCAAAACTGAAAAATCAGGGTCGATCGGTCGGATTTTTTTAAAAATATTAAAAAAAATTTTTTATTTTCGTCGCCTTACTGTGCAAATATGGAGATTGTAAATCACTTATCATAGACACACGAGCTCAAGGTCATACCTGCGCACAATTTAAACACTATGTTTGAGACCCCAAAGCCCATATCTTATCCACTTGACCAGTGGGAATGAGCTGCCAGAGGATTTGAAATTTGCATAACCTTTATGCAATAAATAAATATTACAATGTGAACATGAACAAAATAAAATCCAGGAACATGAACACATTTTAGTACTCCAAGAGCACAAGTTTTTTTGTGTTTTCCAGGACCACAATTTTTGACAGAATCTCAAATATGCCTTCTACACAAAGCCAAGAGACAACATCTGAAGCTGGATATGAATGGTCTGCAATTCACCGTCCAGTAAGTATTGGAGGAGAAATACATCATTTTCTATTATATGCTACTTCAAAATTCCCTTTGGACCTGATTTGAAAATACACCCATGCATGTTCCTGCACAAGCAGCATCATGACAACATGTGTACATAATGTCGCCATTTTACAGTGGGATTAAAAATTACTTGGCCAGGAGCTATGCACACCTGATGTAAGCGCAATGAGCAGCGCGGAGGTTTGCCACATACTCTGACCAATTACGCATCGCGAAACGAGGTGCAATGCTCCTCCTGGCTCACACAGTCTACGTTCGCTTGTGTTCGTTCCTGTCCAAGAAGTTTTAATCACACTGTAAAGGTATTTATTGTACCTTTGTTCCTGGCCTGAGCATAGATGAGGAAACTTTTCTGCCCTTTCACCATTGTATGCATCAGTGCATTTGTCCATGGCTTTTCACTTTTTCACTGCTTTCATCACAGCAGCTGTGAGATGTAATGTTATAGGTCTATAATGCTCAGGGAAGGAGTATAACATAAATCCTTAATCCACCATTAGGCCAAAACGCTTAAAGGTAATGTTTTTAACTTATGTATTCACATACATAATTTATACACTCACACACACATACCCGCCCACACTCACACATGCCTGCTTTCATACATCGCACTCCATATTTCAATCACAAAAAACTTGTATATTGAATTACATACACAGTTCATCTCATTCACATACATTCAAACAGACACACTGGGACTGCTGAGAGCCAATACAGACAAAAGTACAAAAATTGAGATGTGTGAAAATAGACCCATTGGTCAAACAAAACTGCAAAAATTTATGATAAACACCATGTATGTTTTATCTGTTGGCTTTTGGGGTTTTTTAATATTTTTTGTTTGATTTTGTTTAGGCCAGGCACAAACTGTAAACCCCTTGTCCCTATCCCCTCTCGACCTGTGAGAGACATTTCATAGTACAAAACATTAATGCCCTGCGGTTTTATTTGAATACTACTGTATCTAACATGGCCCCTACACCGCACAATATGGAGCATCAGACCTGTTTTTTTTTTCTACGTGTTCGCTCAAGATTGCCGTTTTGGGTCCAATTTACCAACATTTTTCATTCCTGCAGCTGCTCTGGAGTCCATTGTGTTTCGTCTCTCTACAGCCCTAGGTACAAACAAGCACATAGTAATTTTCTTACATTTTTTCCTAACAGTATCTTAACAGATTGTGGCTAAAATGATTACATCAATACATAACATTTAAAAAAAGGATAAGACCATTTTTGCCTCTACCATCATAAATTTGATCTTATCACCTTAATACTATTATCACTATTACCAACATTATTGTAAAATACATAGAAAAACAATGTATTTTTCCTAGAAAGATTTTTTTCTGAATGACCAGGAACTCACCTTTTTCAAGCAAAATGTTTTATTTATGCAAAATGAACCAATTTTTCAAGTAAGATATTTGCAGAATTGTTTCTCACAAAATTCATAAAAATGAACTTCTTCAAAAATTGGTTGAACAATTAATTGCTGTGAATTTGCTTTGTTGTAAAGTGTCAAAAAGTGTAGCAACAAGAGAATAATACCCCAGCATCGATCAAAAGGTTTAACTAACCTACTTCCCCATTTTATGGAGGGTTATGGCAAGCAAATCTATCCCGATGGCTTTAGTATAGACACCCAGAATTTCAGTGCATTTACTGACCTTATTATATGTCTGGCCAAGTCTAGCATCCCTTGACTCGTGGCTGTCATTGAGTTGTAACAGGTGTTCATTGTAGTCCTGCCAGTGTTTAAGCCATCCCCAACTCTTCCTTGGTGCAGATTAAGTAACATCTGTACAGCAATAAGCACAAGATAATGGTCATCATTATTTGTCATAACAGTTTAAAAGTAGGCAAACAAGAACACCAATGATGCAGGTAAGTTTGAATCGGTAGTGTATTCAATTCAAATTCATTCAAATAAGTTTTATTAGCATCTTCATGAAGTGTAAAATGCAAAATATGTTGTTAACTTCTCAAAAGCCCCAAGCCCCCTGCCCCCAAAAAACAGCTATGGTTCAATTGTCCCAGCTTCCAATCTACAACAGCTCCAGCTCACCTTCCCCAACAGCCTGACAGTTCTCCCCCAACAGCCTGACAGTTCTCCCCAGAAAAGGTCCCCCCCCCAAAAAAAAGTTTGGTACCCTCACTAATAACTCATTAACGGCTAATTAATGGCTTATTTGGTACGAAAAGAAGCGCATTTAAAAGTCGCGTACAAGCAGCCAGCCAGCGAGAAAACAAATTTGAGGGTCCATACGAACCCCCCTTGACGTCACCAAAGAGTAGTGCGTAGCCAGGTGGGGGCAGGGGGGAAGAGTGCCCCCTCTGAAAAAATTTGTAGGGGAATTGGGAAATATAAACACGGATATTCATGTTAAATCAGCCCCTTTTCGGATTCTTTTGCCCTGTGACAGGATATTTTGATTGTGATCGGGACATTTGTTGCGCCTACTGAGAAATTGCCCCCTCGGCACCACCGAGGTGGCTACGCTCCTGCACTAAGTGTTAATCATGACCTCTAAATAAACTTTGACCCAATCTGTGTACACCTCATATCGGGCTTTGGTCAGTGCTTATAACGACCAAGTTTTTGTGATTGTAGCACTTGATTGGTGGCAGAAAAACAACTTGATAGATTCAAAGATGTCCCTGTAAGTGGCCCACATGACTTCACCCCAGATTTGCGAGTACACCAAATATGTATTTTGGGACAGTGGTTCTTCTGATAAAGGTGTGGCTGCAATTGGCCCAAGTGTTTGGGCAGGAGATAACAATTACAAAACTTTAACCGGATACACATCCATGTTTACACATTCACATACAGAAATAGTGATTTCTCAGTCTTGCTCTGATTATTATGAACTAATAGGCCAATTCTGCGGTCACATATGTGACCAAAAACCGGTGATTTTTTACTTTCAGCCCAATGCTGTTTTGTCAACGTAACCATCTGTTATTACTTTTTACAGTATCTAACCTTCAGTCCAAACCTAACCAAAAAATAATGTTCCACTTTTGGTAGATTGGTTATTTTGTCAAGGTTGCCCAAAAAAGTTTGGTCCCGTGTGTGTGACCTTCTGATGGTCACAAACGTGACCGAACTTTATTTTCCCACAATGACAAAATAACCAATCAAGTGAATGTGGATATATTATTTTTGGTAGGCTTAGACTAAAGGTTATTAATAAGGTAAAAAGTATAACAGATTGGTTATGTTGACAAAACAGCATTGGGTTGAAAGTAAAAAAATCACCGGTTTTTGGTCACAAACGTGACCGAAGAATGGCCAATACTGTATTCAGATTCAGTGACAAAATCAACTCCCACTTACCTTTTGTTCCAATTCGTTTTTCCTATAGTTGATGGCAATGGAATAGTAGTGTCTATTAAGGCCATGTATTAGAGCCTGTATGGAAGGTTTGTGTAGATGGCCCAAGTGGATGTGGTTTGTCTGGGTTCTTGCCCTAGCACCATCATATTGGGATTGATGAGCCGAAAGGCATCTATGACAACCTGTGCAGAATCATATGGAAGAGTTAAAAAAAAGAGTGAATTGAAAATAACTTCTGCATGCACCAAACAGAAATTTGGACTGTATACAAAACAAACACACACACACACCTCTGCAGGTCATGTACCAAATTAAAACCACGTGCAATGGTTAAAACTTCAAGATCACCCTGGTGGTGGGAAGCAAAACTGGCAACTAACTAGTGAACCTAACCAAGTAATCATAACAAAAGGAGCTGCATACAGATACACATACAGAAAAATCACACATAGCTTTTTAAAGCCAGATTGATAAAACCAAAATCAGCATTTGTCATTTGATAACACACAAACTGGAGCAAAGCCCCCAGCATATTCCTACCTTAAAATACTACGTTTCTGGAAATCATTTATTGTATCTTTCATGGTGACAGTTCTCAGGATAATGTGTTATAAGAGGTAGGGTATCAAACAGAGCTAATGATCAGATGCATGCACATTATGCATTATGGGCAGGAATTTGGCACCTGACTTATCCTCGTGTAGGTTCACATGAAGGAATACTCAATAAACTCGATTCAAATGATGAAACTTGAGTAACTGTCATACTTCAGGGCAGATCCCTTCACAGGTTTATTGGCTAAACTAGGATAATCACCAATCACAAGGTCCGCTGATCCCCACTTGACAATAAGAACTTGACGATTCGAATCATAACACCACCCTGCTTGCAGCGCTTGACCCAGCAATCACCATGTCAAAATAGCACACCTGCTGTACATGTGATGTAGGTTAAGGCATAGCAGTATCTTCGTTGGCTCCCAACATTGCAAATTTTTGACATGATCGCATTTTATAATTTAATTAACAATTAAACCTATGGTAAAATAGAGCAGCACTGACTCTGTGGATAAAACTACTAACCTTTCCTTTGACACTCTCTGTAAGGATCTACAACCACAGCTACAGCTCTTTCTGACAGAGCTTCAAAACTCTGCTGTGTGTTGATATCTAACACCTGGATAACTCAGGCAACCAAACCCGGGATTAGAGTGATACCAAGCCAACTACCATCTCGCCTGTAAGAAAGAAGAGAGGGTGATTTATTTATTTATTGATTGATTGATTGATTGAGTGATTAAGTATTGATATCCAACCTCTGCGGTGTTGTTGATATCGCTAACACCTGATAACCAACCACACCCAACCCGGATGAGAGTGATAAACCAGCCACCACATCCTCCTGGCCTGTAAAGACAAGGGGAGGGAGGGTGATTAATTGATACCAACTCTGATCTCTAAATGAACAAAGAGAGCTTCAAAAATTGACAAAGAAGCACATCAGCATGTACACATTGCCATGGTAATTCACTAATTGACTGGAGTTTAGATGTGAACTCTAATGATTTTGACCTGAAAAACATATTTCTCTTCAAATATTTTAAGACTTTTCATCTTTTGTGATAGCCAGTTCAAAATTATTCACCAAAGTCAGTGTGCACTTCAACTCACAAAATCCTAAAATGGTGAAAAGAGAAAATTTATTGAAACCACAAAGAGTTTATAGTGCAGGTCATTGACATCAATGCTTGCTTCATTCAGGCAGCTATTGTGCAAATGCGTACACCAACGCTTTTAGTCAACACTCACAATTATGTGGGATCCACTGAATATTGGCACTGATGTCACCGATTCAAGGAAGACCAAGCCCAGTTTTTCTATATATGTACACTTATCATGTAGATGGGTTTCTGCTTACTCTTGATCCTAAACAAAATTGGCATCTACTTACCATATTTTATACAGTCTGCTAAAACCCACGAATCAGTGTGCTTAGAGATACCATTTGAATTACCCAAGTGTGTGCTTACCTGCCAGTCTGTTTCAGCATGTCTAACATTTTGGCTTGGAGACAGGATCCACTGCTTCTAAACTTACACCCTATAAGGGAAAAAAGATGTGCATGAATGTTTACCATAATACAGAGGAGAAAGAAGAGGCGCCTTGCATGTTAGACCATAACAAGATAACCAACACAGATCTGTGCAAGCAGATATACCCCTGAAAGAAAAAAATCGAGGGCACACCTACCTGGGCCAGGATTCGAACCGGGTACCTCTGGTGACAAGCCCAGCGCTCTATATACCATCCAAGCCTTGCAGGAGAGTGTAAATTCCCACCTTCCAATATTCATCTAACCAAAGGTTTATATCCAGGTTGGCATTTTGTTTATCCTTAAATTAGTATGGCACCACCTTCTTGAATTATGTCAGAAAAAAGTTCTGAAGTACCAAACCTATGTAAAGCAAAGTGATTGTGACGAATCCCTGATGGCAGCGTAATATTGTAGGCACAGCACTGTGATCCTTGATGAAATGTCGCTTTAGGGGGGGGGGGGGGGATTAAAGGACTGTATATTACTATTTTATAACCTTTTAGAAAGCTGTTTCATGTTTTGAATGTAGAGCATTTTCTTTATTCCCAACATAGTTTAATACTCCCTGTTCCTCCTGACTGAGGATGGCAAAGCACAATGACCCGACTGTGTAATCATCCACAAATTCTCCCAGCATAAGACCCATGACCTCCATAGGTACACCAGCTCTACCATGCTTCAGCATCTATACAAAGTGAATACAAGCAAATGTAATGTCATCAAGTTAAATGAGTTATTTGTCGCTAATATACATTGGCCGTAGTGCATATTAGTGACCATTGGTTACTGGTTTAAGCCTCGGTTATGCACCTGTTCTCAACTCTGCCATAGGTTTTGATCAATGAGATCAATGGTTCCTATCAAAGTTTGCATGAGCCAGTTGACCTGGCAATGGTCTTATTCTATAGCGTGCACTACAACAGCATATTTATTTTAAATTTGTCCTTAGTAATTCATCGTTCTAGACAACACTAAAATTACTGTATCTCTCACTATAAAACAGAAAGTGTCCTAAGATGGGAAAATCAGCCTAAAATAAATCCCCCACTACAATGAGGACTTAACTCTCGGGTTCTTCTCTAAAGTAATAAAAGGACGAAGTTAGAACAATCTTAGGCACTTCAGTATTAACCACCCACTTAACTTCAAGTGGCTTTCCTAGGTGTAAAGTGGTTGTCTTTGTTAAAATGAAGTGTGTGTCCTAAAAAGTGCCTAAGATTGTTCTGAGATTGTTCTACCCCTAACACAACCGATTTTGTGGTAAATTGTGGTAATTGGATGTTCAACACATCAGCCATCAGTCACTGTGGTATTCTGTGGTACTGAGTTGTTTGATTGTGCGCATCAGTTGTGGTACTTTGTGGCCCGGGGGGGTACTCAGTGGAAAAGGGTAGGTACATATGTGCCGCCGATATGGGTCACATTTTCACGCCTTACTATAACAATGGGTCATCTTTCCCACCAGGCTACTATAAAGATGGGTCACTTTTTTAGGTCATTGCTACTATATAAATGGTCAATTTTTCAATTTTTGGTCGCATTTTACTATGAAAATGGGTCGATTTTTCTGATTTTCGCTAAAATCACAATGAAAATGGTTGATTTTCTGATTTTTGGAAAAGTGACTATGAAAATGGGCCAATTTTGCTAAGATTACTATAAAAATGGTGCGAAATTTCAAAGCCAACTATATAACCCTAACACTGCAGGCTGTATATTGTGAGGACGTACCACAGATCACAATATACCACAACTTTCATCATACTTGCACTTCCATAGACCACAAACTTCCACAAAATTTGATTGTGGTATATTGTGGTGTATGCTAGTAGTTAGATAAATCATAACTATACCAAATTGGAGTAACTCATCATAATACTACAATATACCACAGTAATAAACAAAAAGCTGCACCATAGGCCACAATGTACGGGGCTGCCAAGAGAAGTTGCGGGCCCAGGGGAACCTTGGTGTTATAGCCTTACATGGGCGCGGGTCGGGTGTGCGGGATGTACGTGAATGTACCACACTTTATATGGCAATGATAAGATCACATACCACAAACTACCACAAAATATTGTAGGTTCTTTATCTCTCATATACCACAATATACCACAATATTACCTTGTGTGCTTTTTTTGTGGTGTAGAGCCTTGTTAGGGGTAAATGGGTCGAAATTTTGGAACCAACTATATAAATGGGTCATATTTTTGTACAATTTGGTCACTATAAACATGGGTCAATTTTTTTACTCCCCCCCCCCCCCCGGGCTTTGTGGTAATTGGTAGTGTACCATCCTAGGGCCTGTGGTAATGTGTGCCATGTAATAATTGCTTGCAAAACAGTGAATGGTGTTAGGGCTAACTTGGTCCTTTTAACAAAGAACTGAAGTGATAATTCCTCATTGTGGTGGGAGATTTATTTTAGGCCATTTTTTTCCATCTTAAGACACTTTCTGTCTACATTGAGTTCCTGATCTGGCACTCTAAATGAAGCCCAAAAAATGGCAAACTGAAACAGAAAACTAATGTGGTAGTGGGTAACGTGGTTCATCTTACAGATAAATTAGGAGTTCATTCATGGATTTTCATGAGTAAACGCTTGTTTTGGCCCGAGGGCAGGCCAGCGCCGGGTGTCGCGAAGCATTTCTGTACCTTAAAGAAGAACCTGTATAACGAATAATATTAAACAATATACACTATAAAATAATTATTGACCACATATCGAGTGGTTTCATCGAAAAACCGAATTATATAACCCTAACAATGAATTAAAACCATCTAGTCTGACCATGTGCTATTTAAAAATCGCGCTGGTGCATAACGTGTTATGCGATACGACCGGCACGTTTAGGTCATGCATGCCATAGGAAATACACATTATGAAAGTATCATGTGTGAAGATGTATGACGCTACTGTGCCGTCCGTATCGCATAACACAAATACATATCCCATATACAGTAGCGCGAATTTCAAATAGCGCATGGTCAGACAAAATGCTTTTAATTCGTTTTATGGTTAGTATAATTCCGTTTTCCCATGAAACCACTCCATATGTGTTCAATAATTGTTTTATAGCGTATATTGTGTTATTCTTCATACAGGTTCTCCTTTAAATCCTCCAAAATCAGCTGCAAAGTCACTCTTTTCATGTCATGTTTTCGTCTTCTTCACACTTGAGAAAAACAGCACGATTGATGTATCAAATGGGATGTTCCATTACAGAATAGGGGTGTGCTTCGAATGTGCACTAACATGCAAAATATTTGAAAGCATGTTTGTGTTTTATTCAACACATATTCCGAAAATACATTTTTTTAAATTAATAGTCAAGTATATTGGGCTTCAATATTTATTTTGAGGCAATAATAGCCGTAGCAACCATACTCATTGTACACACGTCTACCTCTTTCTACATGCCTACCCCAAAAGTGATCAGAAATCAATTACTGCAGGGCATTAAACGTTGTTTATGACCGGCTCTCAACCAATCACAAACGCGGAAATCTCCAATGATGTGTGAATACACATTTTTCCAGGCCTGCACTAATCCTCTTACCTTTAATAATGCTAATGATGAAATATAGACTTGTTCGGCTGTATCTACTACTGGTGCATCACTAGGCGGACCTCCTTGTCCTAAACCAGGCATGCCAGTACCCAATCTCAGTAACCTGTCCATGTTTCCTATATGGAAAAAAAAAACAATGCCAAGTTACAAATTTATTAGTCAAAATATTCTAACCATACCCTGCCACTACAGGTATGGTTAGAAGTCTAACCTAGCAAAAAATGGACAGTAAGTGGGATTGTGCAATCAAATCTGTCACATTGGAATAGTAAATACCTAGATTTTATTTATTATTTTGCTATACCAAGTACACATACTGCATTTTAAAGAGCAATTCTTGTCCATGCTAACTACACAAGGCTCGTCAGTCAGTTGGACTATTTAACCTTGGTACATTACCACTCCCCCATTCTTTCAGCAACTGTGCAATGGTATGCAATGTCCGATTTGTAGGGATGTACCTATCAGGGGTCCGTTCCCGAAACTCGGTCGTAAATCTACGTGCATACTATGTCATGCCTGAGTGGACCAATTTGTCCAAAGTACAGTGTAACAGGCATGAAAAGGTCTGTTTTATAGGACATACGCATGAGTTAGTATACACGTAGGGTTACACACGAGTTTGGGGAACGGACCACCGAACGGTTACATATCAGTATGGGTTCCTATATCAGTCGGATCGGATCGATAATTGGAAAATCATCTGTTCTACCGATCGATTCGATGACTGTGTATGCCGTGGCATTCAAGCACAGTACTATAAACATTCTGGCATTCAAACACAGTATATAAACATTTAGGTTCTCTGAGAAACATCCCACTTAATTGTTCTGAAATTCAATTTTCTTAGCCACTGTGTATATGATGGTTATTAAAAGGATGAACTTTTATCATGGGTATATGCTTTTGTTCATTAAATATTTTGTCTGAATAGCAAGTACAACAAAAGGACATCCTTACATGTAAATTTCACAAAATTTCATTGTGGGCAAAAATTATTTTTCTTAAAAATCTAGTTTAAAGGAAATATGTCATGATTCTGAATATTTGGAAAATTTGGTATGGATGGAAAGCTTAAGTAACGTAGATTACATATAAATCAAAATAAGTTGAAAATTGTCCACATTTGTTGAGTATTTTGCCCTTTTAATTTTCCGTCCAATAGCTTACTCGAAAACGATTCTGACAAATCCACATCGCAGGCAAATGGTGACGTCAAAGTGATGACCATCCATAATTTACGTCGTTGTGACCATCATATTGCAGTGTTGCCACTTCAATAATAATTAAAACAACGAAATGAAACAAAATATGTCATTCTGTAACTTATTTTCTAATTTTATTATTACTTTCATTAATCCATCAATATTACAGTGTCAGCAATAACAATTCGAGTCAACACGATGTTTTGGTCATCACTTTGACGTCACGAGGAGAGCAAAATTGGGCGCTTTTGATCAATGAAGCCGTGGTGAAAAATCTGCCCGTTTTCTTCGTATGTCAAAAAAGCAAAAATTAAAATGATTTTGTTAATTTTACATCAAATTGTATTATTTTTTCGGGAATTCGTGATGTATGTACATATATTTTATGAATGTAAGTCAAACTGAGCTTGACAAAAATCTTGACATATTTCCTTTAACATATTTCTCTAGGGGAATTGATATATAGAGGGCGCTATAACATACAAATCGTGACCTATGAAGGCCTATATGGAAAGATTCCCACAATGGATTTTTCTGATTTTTGCAGCGATAATAGCTCTTGCATGTCCCTACTTTTATCAGTTGTCAAAATTGTGTCACCACTGCTTTAAATGGCAATACCTGATTTGCATACCATGAAACCTCTACCAGATTTCCTTCTCAACTACCCAGAGTTCCCTTTCCCAACTACCCCCGGGGTTCTCTTTCCATCAATGCCAGGGTTAAACATTATACAAGAGTGTTTGCCAATCACCCCATTCCACCAACACAACCCTTCCCCACCCAATTCAGGTTCTCATTTTCACCAAATTGAAAAATGGAAAAATAAAAAAACATATTTTTAATTATTTTTTAAAATTGTGTGTATATTCTGGGTTTTTTTATCATTTTCTCCACTTTTTTCTATATTTTATTATATTTGTTACATCTTATTTTATTTGGGGTCACTCACTATTTGTCACATCTATTTTTTTAATTTTTATATTGTTTAAAAACATTTTTCTTCATATGTTTCTTTTTTTAAATGTATTTGTCA
>JAMKCH010003141.1:0-36714 GCA_023653785.1 Ophioderma brevispina
ATTAGGGTGTGAGAATAAGAATATGAGGGTTGCCACACGGGGAATCCTGGGACATTTTGAGAACAAGTATGGCGTCGCCAAATAAATGATTTTATCTATTCAACCCTATTATCAAAATATGGGGTTAACTAGGCCTATACTATAGGATCCAATTAACAAGGGTATGGCACTTGTAACATTGAAGTCATACTTCAAATTCAAAAGGGAAGCCAATCTCAATCAATTTAAACTTTATGCCCTAAAACAGGCAATACTGCGATAAAAAAAAAGAAATAATCATGAAGTACTTAGATTATGTTGTTAGCCACAATACATGTATCTATGATACTGTGAAAGTTTGTAAACATGACGTCAATCAATTTGGCAGCCAAAAAACGTTGAAACTTCAAAACCACTTTACACAAAATTTCTAAATATTACCTTCCAGGATTAAAATATTGTGTCAATTGAAACAATTCGAAATGTACCTATGATCATAACCAAGTGATACCAGGTTCCCGATGAATAAAAATGTTGTCAAAATTAAATTGAGTGCCAATATATTGAAAAAAAAAAATGTAATTCCTATGGTATTTTGAAAACTTTGCACCATATTGGTTTTATTTCGTTTTGGGCGCCCCGCCATTTAAAACAAATTGAAATGTAGTGTTGTACATTGGTAAGGAAAAAAGTACCTTTCTAATGTCAGTGGCACATTGATTTCGATTTTGACGGCTGTAATACTTATAGATTGTCAAGTTTTTTTTAAATCTGTTCACGTTTTTGGCTGCCTATGATTGACGCCAGTTACAATTTTAAAAGTATCAGAAATATCTATTTATGGTGTCTAATGACAGAACCAGAAGTAGTTCAAGTCTAGTTTTATCGCAGATGGTATTTGCTGCTATAGGGCAGATTTTAAAATTATTGGATTTGCTTCCTTTTGAAGTTGGGGGAAGTATGACTTAATGTAAAAGTGCCATACACTTGTTTCATTGCGAATATTATAGTATATCTAGTAAACTCAATAGTTTGATAATATAGGGTGAATTATATAATTTCATAATGGCGACGCCATCTTGGATTGTCTCAAAATGCCCAAAGTGCCAAGGCTGGCACCCGGCCACCAGATTCTGATTCTACAACCCCCTAATCTATAATTTTCAGCAAAAAAATTGCATATATACTCAACTGGACGGTCACATGAAGGTTCTACCTGACTACATAAAAGGGTTTTATATTTAGCTCGAAAAACAGTGCTGCAAATATTGAAGTTTAAGTTTTACTTCCAATTTATCATCTTTACAAAAAAACTTCAGTTTTAGTTCTTCTCGCAATTTATGGACACTAAGTAAATTTTATGGTGCAAAATCCTTAGAGATGTAAAAATTGTAAAACAAAAATCTCTGAGCAGTTTTCATTATGTTAATTGAACTGAAACATTGATATGGGGTGATATTCAATAACTGACTATTTATGATGAACAATGGTAATTTAACGGTCATGGCCCGATCCCTAATAGCCTCGTCCCCAGAAAGAAGCCAGATTTTACCGGAAGTGGTCAACATTTGGGTATCAGAGAAAGCTACTAAATTTCTCATTACACTTTAAAATCTTAGAGGCCAACGGAGTTTGGGTTGGAAGTTCATGAGCGAAAATATCCTCCATTGTGGTCTCGACCAATAGTAATTTTTACACAGTACCTTATGGGGCTTACAAAACAAAATCACCACGCCCCTTTTAACTCTCGCATCAAAAGGGAATTGAAATATCGGCTGCGACGAACTTTACAGATGGGGTTTTGGAGTGAAGGCCAATCTATCAAGATGACAATTTGTTCATATCCTTATCGGCGGCATCCCCCTTACTGTGTTGAAGATATGTTTGCTTATATTATAATATGTTACATCATGAACACTTTTTATTCAAACTGATATGTTTTTGTCAAGAAGAAAATCGATACCATCTGACAATTCCATGTATGAATTGCCTTTGCTATAACGTATGTATACGTCGGTGTCATTCTCTCCGCAATTGTATGGCTAAGTTATCAAACAGAATTTCTGCGTCTCTCCAAATTGACATAGTTTCCTGAACCCAAAGTCCTAAAGACACCATAAAACTCAGCTGATACGCCTTTTTTATATCCCTGTAAACAACCGAAGCAAACATTAAAGGCACAAATAAGTTTAAAACCGTTTTCATCAAAAAAGTGGTCCCGTGGATATGACGGCCGACTCATGATCTGAAGGTTTGGTGTTGCGAAATAAGCTCCTTTTTTCGCTGAGGATTTCTTGTTAAAAATAGCATCCTCAAGTGCGCCTTTTGTTCCAATCACAATCATCGCTCACCTTCAAACCCTCACATCCATTGAATCATCGCAGTGTCTTTGGGTCCGTGGGTATGGCTTCGCCGTATTTCGGGGTCACAAACACATCAGTGCCCCTCACTTGTGTAGGATGGTTTTCTTCTTTCCATGCAGTGTCATTTATGGGGCTAATAATGTGTCAGAGGTCAGAAAAACTAAATAAAGGGCGAGGCAAAGCCGAGCCCATTATTTGAAAAGTTTTTCTGGCCGAGGATACATTATGTATAGGATACGGCTTAGTGGAGTTCATTCGGGATATAATGCATGCGTGGAGGCATTAATAAATTAAATAGTGCCTTAGCGGGGGCCACTGTGAGCACGAGCGCTTTAGCGCGAGTGCTCACAGTGCCCCGCTTATATCCATATATTTACTTTATTAAAGCAATATTAGCACATTTTTTTGAAGATCAAAGGGCCCCCAATTTTTCAAAAATTTTTGGAGATTTTTATTTTACACGTTTGCAATTGGTAACTGGCTAGTAAAACTATACCTGTGAATGGTTAAGCCTCTACAATGGTCTCTGTGTCCCAAACGAGGAATTTTGTACTAGAATAATTATTATCGGTGGATCCCCGATAATAATTCACCGGCCGCTGAAACGGGTCCTTCCATGGTGAAATAGCCGGGAAAAGCGCCATGTCGTGGCTACCCTCATCCATTAGTTGTTTAGTTCAAGAGGCAGGTCCAAGTTAAGGTTTTATTTTCTCGAGGTGGCCTATTTCATCTGGGGACGGACATAACGTAGCATTTCCAGCTCTGCTGGCCGTTAAGTCCAATCTGGGATCCAATTCTAATTTACAAATCGCTTATTTTGTGATATATACGCGGTTTTTTAGCATTCTCGGTTCGCAGGTATTGTTTTCTAGCAATTACCAACGTAACTGGTGCAATAAAATTATCAAATTTTAAATTGGGGCGCTCTTCAAAAATGTGCCAATATTGCTTTAATGCCTCCAAGCTGCAATTATAATCCCCGAATGCACCCACTAATGCCTTATTCTGTCATAAACCACTGAATCATTATTTTATACCCATCAAAACATAAATAGCAATATTAATAACTCGTTTTACATGATATAATTTTGGAAATTAAAAATTATACTAGAAATATTGTAGTTCTACGAACTTCCACCACACTGGGTGACTTGCATAAAGCCAGGCAAGTATTGGAGAGAAGGTGTGAAAACGTGATACCATGCAGTATTGATTGAAACTTTCGATGAAGTTACCAGCTCAATAATAGGTTAGCTTTTTTGACATATTGCCATGATTACAATGGGAACGTAGCGAATACGCATTATCAATACTTACTTCAATCAATCGATTTTGGATGAATAAGGCAGTTGGATTTACTGCCGATTTATTCATTAAGTTCTTTGATGTAATCCATCTATTTGTCTAGGTCAAATCGGGGTTATTAACCCGCAGATTTTAAAATCCAGACCATTGTGAGGCCTATTGCCCGCTAAAGTTGCTTTTTAACACCATAAGAAATAAGATTTCTATTTTTCACAGGTTCAGGTTTGAATTTCCATCTCAGTACAACACATTTACAGTACATATAAATTTGTACAACTCTACAATATTACCATATTTAATCGCACACAAACATTGATTTAGATATAAAAATCTACACTAATGCACGAGATTTTGATGCACTTAAAACGCAGGTCGTGTAATTAGTGGCACCCATGCTAAATTACACATGAACAAACACCAACCCCCAGTAAAAAACGTATGAAAACTTAATTGATAAGGCATTAACATAACAATGATAAATAGCGAGCACACGGGGAAAATTAAGGTCGGTGCTGACCCAAATTACAATTAAAAGATTGAAAAAAAAAAATTTATACAAAGATAGAAAAAAAAACAGTTAAATATAATGAATAAGTATAAGTTACACCGCAAATTAATCAGACCAATTAATCAGTTGCAGACTAAAAATCAATGAGCTGGTTTGTGTTGAGATTGCTTTAAAAATAGCTAAGGATGGGGATTGTTTTAGACGGTCTTTTTCAAAGAATTCCATAAAATGGCTCCTTGGATCCAATGGTGTTTTCATCAGCAAGTCCTGGTGTTTGTTGTCTAACGTCAAGTCCTTAGATGATGCGGGTGTCCCATAGGGAGGACGGTCGTGGGTTCTGGTCAAGAAAATGATCATCTAAGATATGTTTGGAGGAAGTAGGTCATGGGGGGGTATTTATACATAACCTGTGCAATCTGGAAGACGTAGATGTCATTAATTTTAAGCGTATTCATTGAGGAGAAAAGAGGGTCTGTATGGGCTTACCAAAGTGACTTGGTGCATGACCGTATGATCTTTTTTGTTGTCTTTAAAAACAGAGACTGAAGATGAGAATTATTTTTATCAGCCCAGATAATGGCACAGTATTTGATGTATGAGACAAGCGTATTATATAAGGTGGTCAGGGAATCAAGGGGCAGAAAGGGTTTAACTTTTCTGATGAATACGTTATATTTAGAATTATTTTAGTAACATGTGAAGTGTGATTTCCAAAACATGGTCATCATCCAATTAAAAATGCCTAAAATTTAGTTGTGTTTACTTGTTTAAGTGGTTTTATTGTAGCTAATCATTTTAAATATCATTTGGTGGTAATGGGTTGTGTTTTTTCTGAATACCACAAATGATTTTTTATGTTTAGGGGAGTAAGAAAGTTGTTAATTTATTTTAAAAAAACCAATGAATACATGGGTTAATTGTTAATTTAAAGGTTCTTCAAGTAATTTAGGTTCTTTGTTGGCATACAGAATAATTAGTGTCATCCCGACATAATAAATTGAAGATTAAGAGAAGCACTGAAGGAGGTCATTAATATAAAGTAGAAATAAAAGGTGTCCTTAAAAAATTGACCTTTAGTACGCCGCACACTGATCGAATACTGATGAGCGGTGTTGGTTATAATCCACGAATTGTTTTCGGTTATCCTGTATTTTTTCAATCCAAGTATGGCAGTACCCTTATAAAACCATATTTTTTTTGTTTAATTAGTGCAAGCATTTGTGACAAGAGTAATCGAAGGCTTGCTGAGATCTAGAACAGATCCCGTCAGTGCAGAGTTTTTGGTCGAGGGCATTAGTAATTTTATCATAGATTTATTTGATTGCCATGAAGGTGGAGTGCTTAGGCCTAACGCAAACTGGGCAGGAGTGAGGAATTTTATGTTTATCAATAAATGCGGATGATATCGTTATAAATTATTTTTTTCAAGAATCTTGGATAAGGCTTGAAGGATGGATATATTGGCCTGTAATTATTGAAAGAATGCTTATCACCATTTTACAGATCGGAATAAACTCTAAGCTACTTTTTAATTTAGATGGGGCAATACCGGTGGATATGGAAATATTTGAATATATACATAATAGGCTTCACTAATGTGTGGTAAAATCTGTTTCACTATGTTTAGCTAATACCATTCACGGCCCAGCCTATTACTAGTTGTCATTTGTGGGGTAATATCGCAACATTCCTCCTTATTGTCGGCGAGAAGAAATATAGCTATGGGTAACCCGAGTGGTAAAAAAGTCATTGAATTTGTTTGCGAGTTTCACTGGGTCTTTAATTCAGAGCAATTAGAGTCAATAAAGTAAAGGGTGGTTTGGGTTTTTATTTCTACCGATAAGATATGTTAGGGTTTGGCCATGGTTTTTGTCCATGTTGTTTCCTGTGTGCATCAAGCTCTGCTGTGATACGATTACGTTTAGCAATGCTCAGAAGACAATTTAAACTATTGCCTATAGTTTGTGTTTTTAGTTTATTATCATCACTGGTTTGGAGCGATATTTCCTAAATCATTTATCTTTAGTGTTGAATCGATTATTAATTAGCCCAATTTTCCATGGGTTTCCTAGGTGGTTTTTACGGTTAGATAATTTATTGGTTTTAACAGGACAGTGGATATTAACTTTTGATAGTTCTGTTGAAAAGGTTGTTAAAAGCCGTTTGCGTCGGGATTGTCATCATCGTACACATGCTGCCACGTTGCGGATGATATTCCATTTTTTAAACCCCTGATGGTTGTCCGGCTTAAGTTGGCGTGAAATATTTGTTTAGGTAAATTATGTTTTTTACAAGCTAATCTGGCGTTATTATTTGAAGAATTGATGGACAACAGGGAAATGGTCTGAAATACGTGACAGACGCCCGATTAACATTGGCTAGATATCCTTTGTTATGATGTTATCAATGATCGTGGCAGTATTCGGGTAGGCCTATCAATGGAGGGAAAAACCCATTTTGAAAAAATTAGATAACGAGTCATTGACTTTAGGATCAGAGTCACAGTCCAGAAGATCGATGTTATAATCGCCCATACTATAACATTTTTGGTTTCATTGTTAACTTTTATTTTAAAGACACGTAAAGCTCGTGATAAAACTCATCAAGGTTAAAACTGAATCTAGTCTGGGCGATAAATAATACCAACGCAATGGTTTTTTCTTGCTGTATAATTGTTGTCATTTATTTCACTAATATAGAGTCTCAACAGGGCAATTAATGTGAGGTCGGTCCCTTGTCTCATAATTAATATTGGGGTGAATGAAAAGGGAGGCCCCGCCTCCTCTTCGTTCTTTACGAATGGAATTAATAACTGAATAACCATCGATGTCACCTAAGTTAGAACATAATCATAATTAAACCAATTTCGGTAAAACCAAAAATCTGAAAGTTATGATTAAGTGTAGAGATCTAATATGACCATCGGTGGAGTTTCTTACTTAAACTACGAACATTATGATGAAATCATGACCACTGGCTTCTCCTTAGATTTAAGTAAATTATTAAGACCGCGGTCGCTAAGGTAATAACTACGGTTGGGACTTTGGATATGGTCCCAATGTGTTCAAAGTCATTGTCAGATGTCGAGGAGTGATGGTTTGAGCAGTGGCGTAACGGGCCTACCCTCTCTGAGGGGCAAATTTTCCCAGTCTTGGGAAATTTTTCCCTCTCAGGGGATCAAAAGGCAAATTTTTTCCCGGTCAGAGGGGCTTAAAAAAAACGGCTGATTTAACAGATTTTTTTTGCAAATTTTTTCCCGCCAAAGTCGTCATCGGGGGGGCAACCTGCCCCCCTGCCCCCCCACCTGTTACGCCCCTGTGGTTGAGGATACTATCGAATTGAAATGGGGGGTCAAATTTGGGACATTCAACATCATCAGGTAACTTGGGCCATGGTGGCAAGACATAAGTGGGAAAATTAAGTACAATATATAACAACAAATGTATGTCATCAAGCGTTTGGGCCAACTCGCTTGATTTATTCATTAACAAAAAAAATTAACCATATTGTCCAAATGGTGAGCCCTGGTGGTGAGCTAAGCAAGGTAGGGACTCTGTAGTGGGTGTCAATCTGATTCTTTTCCGTTCGTAAAGCCACATAACCTGGGATGTTGTGGTAATGAATGTTCTGGTGGGTTTCTGGCCTTGGTATTTTGCATTACCATGGCAAGTGAACTGTTCAAAAAAAAGCGCTTCACTTGGAGGGGAAGTAAAAACATGCCGTGCTGGGCGTGCATTTTTAAATTCTATTGTTTTTGCACGCTTGAATTATATGCCCCCCCCCGATCGCATGCCTCATATTCAATTGGGTCATAATGCCCGCATGCATATTCAAATTTGAGGTAAGCGTGCATTCGCGAATATAATTTCACACGAAAACAAAGAAAACCAATTCGAAATAAATCTCTAGTGTATTATGAGCCATAAATGACACTGTAAAAACCCTTTATTTCTATTCTATTAACCTAAGACCAAGCTTCATTTAATACGAAAATGCATTGGCGACCCATTAGTGCAGAAGAATGGGCAGTAAACTGAACCATCAGAATGCTGCAATTTTCAATAATGGCAGCAAGGTAATATAATTTTCCGTATAAAGTATTTCCCACCCTCCCTCGCCATTTCCCGTTTGGTGTTCAACAGCGCTCTGATTTCTTTTTAAGGAGTGTTGGGGTCCTGAAGAGTGAACTTTGAAGTGGATTTTTCTTGAATTTCCTAAATAGTGGTATTATACAACATGTTACACATCATATTGTAGCCATGTCACAAGTTTTAAAATTCATGTCAATTTTTGCTCCACGTAAGGCCTCTGATTGGCTACACACTAGAACGAATGTAACTAAAGAACTAAACAAGCTACTGGGAAGAACGAATTTGGGTGGCAGTGCAGGGGGCAAAACGCAATGAACCATGAAGCCGGATTTTTGATACGGTTGCCACGGTAACCCGCCCAATCGCCCAATCACATAATTTCAGGGCTAATTTTTGAATGGAACACAATTTTGAAATCGGGCGTTCATGGTTCACTCGCCTATATGTGCTGATTGAATAGTGTGGCCCCCCCACTTTCATGTGCCTAGCAATGTACGTTTCTCTAGTACGTTCGTTTTCGTTTTGGTTGTTTCGTATGTTTAACGAAACGAGTTTTAGACCTCGAAACATTGAGACAAATTGAGGCGCTTTTGATGAAATATGATTTTTTTTTAATTTCATTTTATAAACGGAATTATCATAATTATTAATGAAAGATCATCGAAATCGGTGCAAATCCATTGTCCTGTAATTAATTTTTAAAATAATTTTCTTAAATATCGCAGGGTGAGAAAACAATAACAACATTAAAAAAAAACGCGTGTTTTTTTGTTTTTTGAAATATTAAATTGTTGACAAATATATGAGTATTTATTAACTTCGACTTAGCCAAAATAAATGCGTTAACTGGCGTATAATAATATCTTTACAATATCTTAATATAACCCATTGAAATTTTTCACATGATAAGTAATAGGAGACTATGCGTTTTTGCAAATTTCGCGTACACTGCTTCACTTTGATCAGCCATATCTCGGGAACCGAATTCCAATTGCGATCGAATAACAAGCTTTTAATTACAATGCGACCAAATTAAGAATTGCATTATCTCATTTCGTAAATGGAACAATTTTTTACCAAAGTCAACCCATACCCCCCCCCCTTAAAGTTGCATTCATATAGTTTTTTAATTAATTATGCTTAATTTTGTTTCCTGTAATTCTTTGAGCTGATGCAAATAAGTTGCATTGGTTCTCCTTAGTACTATTATGGTTGTTAAAAAATCTATGGCATTTTCATACATACCACGAGTTTGAGGTTTCAATATTCTTTTCATGATTTTTTATTTTGGCCCTTTTTCCCCACTATTTTGGTCAAGTAGTAGGGGCGGAAAATGTAAAATTTGGCACACAATTACACAATTGTGTTCGTTTCAATCTTTTCTCTTTCTTGGATTCGATCTTAAGGGGCCTGATAAATTGTAATGTAGGTTTATATTTAACATGATATTTTCCATATTGCCTGACACGGAGGGTCCTCCCCTTACACTCAGTAAATATGCATATATTTGTGATAGCCATTGCTCTAAATTGTTAGGCCTAAAAACAATATTGTGCTTAGTTCATGATTACATTTGGAGGCCCAATGTTATCCCTACCTGCCTCGATTCAATGATATTATTTAAGGACGTTTAAATTAATACTGTAGGAAAGAGATGTTCCATTGGGAATGTGGCACAATCACGTGTATCTTGAGGGAATTTCCTTTTGTATTGAACTCCTGTGTTGCAAATCTCGAGTTCACTTCGTATCGCATACGTGCACTGATGAGTGGCATCTCCTGAGCTTCCATGTCCAGTGAATGAGGATGGACTAAAATGAGAGAGTATTGGGAAATCTTCTGGACAACCCTGTCCGAAGTTAGAAAAGTATGCCAAGAACTTTCAAGTTGTATTGCAAAGAACTTGAATATTTTCACATAAAACGAGACATCTTCTGCTCTGATAGAATGTGCACTTCCTGTGTTTACATTTAGATGCTAAACTGCAATTCTCTTGTTAATGAATCGATCGAACAAAAATCTTATCTAAGACCCTCGATGAACATGCTCCACTCGCCATTCAAACTCTAGTTCTCCATAATCATGCTGATTGGTATTCAGATGCCTTGATGTTGAGAAGGAGCACATCGGCTGGAGCGCAGATTTCATCACCAGACGTCGTTCACAGTATGCAAGGAAGCTTACAAGGTTCAGTGTTTTTTTAAATACAACTCTCTTCTTGCTAAAGCCAAGACGAAGTATCATAACAACCCAATTCCTACATGTAAACGCAACGTGAACCTTTTCCATGTAGTCATCAATTTAACTTCTAGAGTGAAACTTACCTACGCATGAATAGCCAAATCTTGCTAACAGTTTTTGCAGAATTGTTTCCACAACCAGATCAAGAAGTGCGTAACAGTCACATTATACATACTACTGCCAGTCTCTAAAACTATGTCTAATGACCGTTACCAGTTAACACTTTTCCCCGCGCGGGATCGATGTATTTCCTCAAGCTCTCAAGCACGCATTTCATCTGTCATCCTGCACGTCGGAAGAAATCCAGTTCGGACACCCATCCATTCCTCTCAAATTATCGCCCTATATCCAATCTTCCATTTCTTGGAACGGTGATACATGTGTAGAAATGACTAGTAAATCAGTTGTCAGACTTATCTCAGCGATAAAGATCTCCATGTTCCGATGCCGTCAGCATACCGTCAATTTCACATCGGAGACATGCATTGTTACAGTTGGCGAATGACACTCTTGATTGGTCTTGACAATCAAAAGAGACTGGTGTTAGGTGTTATTATTGGGACTGCAGTAGATTGTGGAGTTCCACTTGGTCGTTACTGGATGTATTGACTTTATCTTGTTCAACTGCCCCGTTACAGGATAATCATTCTGCCCAAGGTGTTTCAATCTGGTCCGTTTACGTAACGCGCCAATTACATCTCTATCTGTCTTTCCACCATTGGGATTGTTATGCAGCCATAAATAATAATATTGAATCATGGCTTGGCAGTCATCAGATTCCGTAAATCCAACCGCTGAATATTTCAAGAAGACAGATGTTGTGCTTTTCCTCTCATTCTTTACAATCGACTATATTACTCACTCAGGCCTCCATCATTGGCAATTCAGTTTTTTCATCCGCAAGCTGAATCAAGAACCTTGGTGTCTTCTTAGACTCATCACTACGAATAACAATCATTTACCAAGTTACTGCCAGGCTGCCTTGCACTCGATAAGGAAAAATTGGGTGCCATTGTGACAGCACTTTACAAAAAACAATCCACCATTGGATTGGTCCATGTCTTTGTTACATAAGCTGGAACCTACAACTCCTTGCCCTATGGCCTCCCAAAAGAAAAGTGACCATATCTACCAACTGCATTGGCGTCCACCGAGCTTCATTAATACTGATATTGTGAACTTTTTCTTTGTCCTTATTTCTTCTCTTCCTCCATCCGGGCTGTCTAGGAAGTTTGTTTCATCAGTTAGGTAAGTTTTTGAGGCTCTATCCAGTACAGATCAGATTTCACAATGGCCGCCTGTGGGTACATACACACACATCCTCACAGCTGATTATTCAGATTTATCCCCATATGTTCTTAGTATTGGAGACACTGGGTTGTCTTCTCTCCTATCATTGGTCATAGTATATTTTTTGAAATTTTCGCACGTAAATAAATTCTCTCGTAAGTTATTCTAATAAGTTGTTGATTGATGATTTTAATGTACTCCTTTTTAACTATGTGACGTGCCAAGAGGCCTCTCTGCATTAGGCACTATATCAAGATTGTTAATTATTAGTATATACGAACTGCCACAATTTTATGAAGATGTTATATACAAACGTACGAAACGAACATGAAGGACAGGGGCGTAACCAGACCTGATCCTCCGGGGGGGGGGGCAAGACTCAAGACGTTTTCCCGTTTTTACGGTGGGGCCAAAATTTTTCGGCTCGCTACGCTCCGCCGGTAGACCTATATTTTTTGTCAGTCGGGGTTTTCGAAATTTCTGAAAGGGGGTGAGGCCGGAAAACCTTCTCAATTCCTTTTCCTTTCTAACCTCTTTTTCTTTCCTCTTTTCCGTCTCCATTTTTTTGCTTCTCCATTTTTTTGGCCTCCCTTCCCCGATTTCTATGTGTCGGGGGGGGGGGGGGCCAGCTTGTCCCCCTCCCCCCCCCCCCCCCCACTGGTTACGCGCCCCTGATGAAGGATAATAATTTTATTAAGTTACCTGAGTCTGCTTTTGACAATATAATCTTATAATCTTGTTTGCGGTAGACTTTTATGGCCAAATTAGAAGATGTGCTCTGTTTTGTCAATCTTAAAATAATTTGACATTGACACAAGCCAACTGAATGACTGTAACAACACTGGGTCGCTGTAATTATTATTCTTACCAAAAGTTTGCAACACCCGCCTGAAATTAGCAGATTTTGGTAACTCCCTTAATGTAGAATATTACTCTTGGGTACGGTACAGAAATATATCGTATATTATCACATCATTGGTTCTTTTACAACAAAAAATCAGTAATGCTGTTGGTGTAGTTGGTATTTACGGCAATATAAACCTATTACACCTCATTAATAATAATAATGGATAAGATTTGTAACCCCACAAGCAGACCGGTGCATTGGATTTATGTAAAACACTGGTAAAAGAGTACATGTAATTGCCTGCCATTGTTGTCATGTGTGTCAGCCCTTTCCCCCTGTAACTTGTGCAATAGTTGTGCCGCGTATCAACTAAACACACCATAAGCCTGCTAAAGCCTCCCAACCATTTTTTGAAATGTTCACAATCTTTTGTTATGAAACCAAACTAACACACGCCATTATTAAATGTCTGAGTTTATTCAGTCCTACAAGGCAGATAAACACACCATGGTGACTATTTTTAAATTCCCTGCCACTTGTATTGATTGCCTATTAACAGGTTGTATTTGGCCGTGCTGGGTAACATATGTCTGGGTATTCGACATCAAACAAATTTGTATTGATTGCCTATTTACAGGTTTTATTTTGGCACTGCTGCGGACAAAATATGCTTTGGTAGAAAAATAAGCTATTCAGTCCCGATAAACTTGGTAAAATAAGGGGATTGGCAGCCATTTCGGAAAAAAACCCGCCATTTTTAAAATGGCCACTATTTCTGTTACAGAAACAACTTTGTAATAACTAATTTCGATTGAAGGCATTACTGGTGGGATCAACTCATTTTTGGTAGCCCAAAACAAACAAAACACCTTCAGTCCATGAACAGACCTAAAATACCAGAAATGGCAGCCATTTGGAAATGCCGCCATTTTTGTTACACGAAATCTGTGATCCTTTTTAGAACATCCCCAAACTGTGTGCCAAATTTTCATACTTTTATCACCAAGTGCATAATTCATGCACATATCCTCTACTATTACTGTGTCAAAATAAGGAATAGTTTTTGTAGCATCTGCAATGCATAGTATCATGTTTATGTGACAAAATAGTCACAGGGCAACATCATCCAATTGGCAATTGACTTCTTTGAACCTTATTCGGTACGTAAACATTTAATTCAACAAAACTATACTTTTGGGGATTCTTTTCCTCAGGCTAGAAAATTTGCAAGTATAAAATATAATCAGAGTAACTTTCAATGTTGACCCCTGTACAATTGAGATGACTTTTTTTTACTGTTTTAGTATTTTTACTCCAAAACAATAGTCGTAAGTGGTACAACATACTTGTTTGAATCCTTATGACTAACTGTCCATATGGAAAATGTTTTCAACAATGTTTGGGGTAGTCTTAATAAAAGTTTGACCCCCTGTGTAACCTAAATTGGCCCTACTGAAAAAGTACAAAAAAAACCACAATTGAAAGACCACTACCTACCTTGCATTGATAAAGAGGGTCCTTCTAACTACTACTGAAGGTGGCAAACCTTAGACACCAAATGATGATTTACATGTAAACTCCATAAACATTGTTTTGGTTCCAATTGATACTCAACTTTTCAAATGAGGTCAATTTTACATTTTTCAGCAGCCTATCTTCACAACTTGACTCACAGAACCTTTGAACCTTGGTATGTGACCTTTGACTTCCCACAAATGGGGATGCCATGGTTGCACCTGTGACCCAATTTTAGTTAAATCATCAGTAATGTGATATTACAATGCAAATGTTACCATTTTTTCACAACAGACATCAACAACAACAGACATCAACAGCATGAACAGTGGACAAAGTGATCCATATCCTGCCTTAAAGGAATATGTCAAGATTTTTGTCAGCTCATTGACTTACATTCATAAAATATATGTACATACATCACAAATTCCCGAAAAATAATACAATTGGGAGGGGGGGATTTAAAATTAACAAAATCGAGGCATTTAATTATTTTTTGCTTTTTTTGACCTACGAAGAAAACGGGTGGACTTTTCGCCACGGCTTCATAAGCGCCCAATTTTGCTCTCCTCGTGACGTCACAGTGATGACCAAACATCGTGTTGACTCGAATTGTTATTTTTTTGTCATTGCTGACACTGTCATATTGATGATAAAAAGTATAATAAAATTTGAAAATAAGTTACGAATGACATATTTTTTAATTTCATTGTGGTTTTATTGTGATAAAAAACACATCGATCGCAGTTCACAGGGGGTAGGACACGACCTGCTCGATTTGGGCTTGGGGATTTCCAAACGTAATTTTGTTGACCTTCTACTGCATTACTATGGAGCCTGTTTTCAGTTACATTACAAAATCGCCTCTTAAACCCTAGTTCAATACATCCTATATAATATCATGATAAATAAGGATAAATTATTGACTTCAAAATCCGTCGGTTTAGTGGATTAACCCCGCTGCCAAATAGTGTAATTTCCAATAAGGTCTTAGTTTAAATATTCGTGACCAGGCCTAGACTTTAGGCAAGTCTGAGTGTAAACGTCCGATACGCGTATAGCGCCCTCCTACCGTTAAGTTTTTTTTTTTTTTTTAATTTTATGGTGTTTTTTTGTGTTTTTTTTAATTCGCTGTTGCTGTTTATTTGGCATGTCCTACCACCCCTGGCATTTCCACTCGAATAGTAAAGTGGCAACACTGCGATATTATGGTCATCACTTTGACTCACCATTTGCCTGGCGATGTGGATTTGTCGAATCGTTTTCGAGTAAGCCATTGGGCGGAAAATTAAAAGGCAAAAACTAACAATGTGGACAATTTTCAACTTGTAATCTACGTTACTTAAAACTTTCCATCCATACCAAATTTTTCCAAAATTCCAGAATCATGGACATATTTCCTTTAAGGCAGGCGACACCAAAACTGTCATAAACGTTGGTGCTGTTGGTCGGAAGTAATAGGCCAAATCGAATATCACCAACAAACCACGTATCCACATCATTATAAAATTTTTTTAGATCCACGAATGACCCGTGTTTACCCTGTCTTTTCTGCACAATGATTTTATCTTCTGATAGATGGACTTGTGCAAAGTGGATGTGGGTGCAATTTGATCTAATGATGAGGTCCGACGTAACCTGTGGTAGTTGTTTCTGGAGGACCAGAAATCTCTGGTTTAAAAGGAATTGTCTCAATTTTTTTCCGGCTCAACCCTAATACTTTGCCATTTTAATTCATTACATCAATGCTTTGAAGGGGCAATCTGCGTTTCAGTGAAAAGGGAAGTAAACAATACCTGTTTTAAATGTTGCACTACTATCCAAGAATGTGTGCTATACAGTTGTTATTACATATGTGTCAGAAGCAGTAAGAAAGAACAATTGATTACATAAAAGGCACAGCGTCATTTCAAATCCTTTTTGAGTTTGAAATCAGTTTTCCCATAAGCCCTTTTGTGTGACACTTTTTATAATCGCAGGATAATTTTTTCCAAAATTATCAACAATATTACATTTACTCTATTTAGTTTTTCATCCCAATATCACGAAAAGGCATTTGAATAAAAACAAACTTTTTTAGTTTGGTGCGATATACTGCCTTGAGTTCAATATTGCTTTGAGATACCCCTTGGATATTTCAATTCTTATCATCAGTTCCACGTCATCTATTTAAGGTCACATCATTTAGGGGCTTATAGCTATCTGCATACTGTCAGGAGGTGAACACGAGACTTATATTCACGGGCATTACAATATTTTATATTGCTTGATATTTGACCATTCAGAGTGATTTTTTAAGATCACCCAGGAAATGGAGTTTTTTGAACCGAACCTCGTACGAGAGATCACCTGACGGATGTACAAGAATTTTTATGTGCATTAGGTGCCACACATCTTCAATACCCATTGGTGTTTTTTTCCTGTGACCACGACGCTGCGCGCAGTGTGAGTACAAACAGGAACATACAAAACTAAAAATTTTGCAACTCGCTTGCTTACAGCTGATCAGCTCCCTTTTTCAATTTTTATAATCATTGGCCGCTGAGGACATTTTGGAGGTTTAATGATTGGTCCATGACCACTGAGATCGCCCTAACTAATGTAGTCGATATTTCTTTCTGTTTAACCATGGTAAAATCATAATTTAGATCCTGCCTAAACTCTGGCCATTAAGTGACCAATGTCATGTTATGCTGCCCTCTTTAGATTTAGGCACTGTATTGATTATTGATTTTTATTGATCACTTTTAATGTAGTGCCGCTATTCATTTCGTTAAACATGTAAAAACTTATATATTTAGATCCATGCCTACAACCCTCTGGCCAGTAAGTGACCAATGGTCATTGTTTATGGCTGCCCTTCTTAGATTTAGGCACTGTTATTGATTATTGATTTTTTCATTGATACAGTCGTGTTAATGTAAGTGCCGAGATTTCTTTCTGTTAAACATGTAAAACTTATATATTTTGAGATCCCTGCCTACACCCTCTGGTCCAGTAAGTGACTAATGGTCTTGTTATGCTGCCCTCTTTAGATTTAGGCCATCTGTATTGATTATTGATTATTATTGATCACTTTTAGTAGCCATCATGATAAGCTGAGAGTGTTGTGTGGGCTATGGAAACACAAGGTTTTTCAACCTGTTTTGTTAACATTACTTCTATTAAAGTTCAGATTGATAACTACAAATAAAGCATCAGATTTACTGGCTACTACAGGTTTTGGTTGTTTCATCTTTATCCAAAGGGAAGTTTGTAAAGAGTGAGTTGTAAAAGTACCTAGTCCTCACACACGCGATGTATACATATACTGTAGGTTCCAATCAATCAATTTTGAACCTACACTACTGTAGGATATTCCTAACTGTACCGCCGTGTGGTGCAAGTGTATTTTTATCAAATCCAGTAATCCACGAGGCCAGCGTTAATTATGCCAATTGGGCAGGGATTTGGGTTTATATGCCGATTTAAATATTCTTACTATACTTAGGCCTCAGGAAAATGTTGACAAAATTGGTACCCTGAAAGGTAGCAAAACAATACTTAATATCCAGCCTCAGTAGTCCATGGCCTACACAAAAATGTCATTATAGCATTTCTAGAATGCTTACAAAAAGTAGCAGCTATAATTGTACTATCTACAGTCCTGTTTTCACCGATACAGAGTAAAACAAAAAAAAATTTAAAGGGTCAATTTGGTGTAGAGGGGTCAAAAATCAAAGTCGCTCTGATTTTTGTCTGACAAAAATGACTAAAATGATTATCTAAAGAGGTTTGCACTCTCTGCAATGACTTGGTTCCTGCAATATGTGCCAAACATTTCAAGGGTCAAAGAAATACAACGGACGTCGACCTTGTTTGCCCTCTTTCTGCTTTGGTAAACCATACATTTAATGTAGTCAAAACGATTCCTTTTTTAATCCTTTAGCCCCACCATTAATCTACAGTGCATCATTTTTCTTATCCAAATTGGAGCAATGAAAATTTTGACCCCCTGTACAACCTCAGATTAATCATCAGGTACAGCCCAAATTTCTCTTTACCAATTTTTATGTTTTTACCCATTAAACTCAAAGCCTTCAGGCCCAGACTTCCAAACAATACCTTTTGAATCCTTATTCGTCAGGCAAATATATGGTATACTTTTGAACACGATTGAAACAATTCAAATTTGCACCCTATGGTAATTATTTACAAGGATAGGAAATATTTATATTTTTATAATAACAGAGCAGAGATTTAACCCACACGAACGAAAACCTTCAGCAAGATACAGAAGTTGCAGATTATAAATATTTACCTTTAAGATCGATATGTGTTGCTTTCAAAGGCACAGACTCATTCAATCCATGTAATGTTTGACACAAATATTACTGTGGTCATTCTTAATGTCTAGAAATCCATTTGATTTTTGTCATCGAAGCAGTATACCCTAGAAGTGAAATTCATTTGTCTATAGTATAATGATGGTAATGTTGTATAAAAACTATTGTTTTCCTCATTCTTTTTCAAATTGCATTAATTTTTTTAATTTCAGAACCTAGTACAAAGAAAATAAGGTTCCTCACATAAATAGACGTTTCTACATAATATTGTTTATTTTCAATCAATTAAAAAACAAAAATTCATTGTCATTTTAATGATTGGTGCAGAAGTATACACCTTTTAAATCATTTTTGTACCATGTTAATTTACAGACTTCATGTTTGAATATCTTAAAAATAGCAATTTTATTAATATTTTTTTCATATTTTAACGTACGTTACACCTTCCTATAATTAAAAATTTTAATTTAAAGAACTATTCTTGAAGAGGATAAAAGAGCAAACCTTTTTTTTGAATGAAAAAAAAACTGAACCCCCTTTCATTACTATTTATGTGTGCCGTATGATTTTATGTATTTTTTACTTAAACACCATGGTCGTATCCAGATTTTCATACCCCCCAGGGGTTTTGCTTGATCTTAACCCATGCCTCAGGGTCCAGGGGTTTCAGGCAAATTTTGACATTATTTTGACCCATTTGGTGCAATCTGAAGCCATATTCAAATTACAGCTAATGAAATTCTTATTTTTTATAGACCACCGGGGTGTGTGCACTCTCCCTCCCTGGATACTCCCATTAAACTACTTGCTGCATTTCGGTAAATGTGATTTTTTATGATTGCTGCTTGTGATTCTTTTGCTTATTTGAACATCCAATACTGAAAGAAAAAGAAATTAGCCAAATGTTCTAAACTACAGTATTATTAAGCTTATTGGCGCAGTACAGGCCTGTTGGATCTGCCTGTTTTCCGATCTGTTCCGATGGTCTGCCATCCCAAAGGTCTTATCTCTGAAAATGAGAATTTCGTGTATTTTAAAATATACCTGTGTTCAAGCGACACGAAACATTTCCAGAGAGAAGCGCCCTCAATTTTTGCATATTTGAAATGCTTACCAATGTATTAGATCACACCTGAGTGCATAAGCCAAATATGCCATCTTATGTAATAAGATGATGATTTAGTAATTTCTAAAGGATAGCGTGGCCTCGCTTTAGGATGTTTGCCTCTGGCGCAAATTTTACCATCAAATTCCCCGGGTTCGAATCCCGGGGTCGTGTCACTTGCTGGGAGTTATTCGGGTACTACTCAATTTGGGGTTTGATCTGTATACAGCTATTGATTCAATCATAATACCGCTCTCCTCCATGGTTCACTGGGAATTGGGCAAATGGCTCATGAAAGCATCCCGTCCTTCGGGGACGTTAAGCCGCGGTCCCGTGTAACATAGAGTCACAACTGTACCTGTACATCTCAGTCAGTGTCGAATAGTATGGTGGAACCCCTGAATGTTCCCCAATGCCGCCCCAGCCTCCAATAGCGGGCCATGTTGTAGGAGCGTCCTATCATGGATACACGCGGCCCCGGATCGCACCTAGCTGAATAATCCTGGCACCACCACAAAGCCATTACCATGACTTGTGGCATACGGCAAACACAAGTCATTTTTGCTTGTTTGTCCAAAAACCTTCGAAATGTTCTCGTAGGTGGTGGTCTACAACTGATCGATTGCAATTGATTGAGAATTTTTGTATCCTCAAAAAAATCTTCACTTTAACATTGGCATTGACCTAGAATAGCATTTTGGTGTTGTCCAATTGGGGAGGCAGATTTCAATGTTGAAACACTTGTTTTCTAATAGCGAAATACATGCGGATATTATTTTGTGTTTATGAAGTGAACAATCTCAACTGTGAAAAACGCGCAAATTGCTTCTGTAAAATTCTTGGAGCATTAAATTTTGCATTGCATAAATACGCCACAAATTGTACGCTTGCTTTGTGTTCACAACTGAAGGCCTTTATTCCCAATCTCACTCCAAACCCCTTAACTCTTTTAGTTATTGTCAGCATAGTCTAAAAGGTGAAATATCAAATTTTGTATGCCCACTTCATCCTTGTTGAACCAAACCACTCCCGTGGTTTAGTTGTAAAAATACTGTAAGTAAAACTTGCCGTCATCCCCCTGGCAAGAGTGTGGAACATGACCTCAATGCCTTTGTCCATGACCTTTTTGACATCATCCACATATAAGGAACCCCTATTGCACCTTAACCCCAAGTCTGGTTTAAAATAACTAAACTTTCAAAGGCGACGCAAACCAACAGAAAACTACCCAAAACCTAACCAAACTGGAACACCACACCTACATACATACATATGGCCATTCGCACCCTGCAATATCCCCCTATGCTTTTCAACCAGGGGATAAAAACATCTAGTCCTAGTAGTTCCACCGGTTCCAATTCCGGCCCCTGGCACAACTTTTCAGAGCTTAGGCGTCCCACACCTCTTGGGAAAATTATAAAACTAATTCATCTCTACTAAAAGTGCTTGTTCCAATGATTGGTTTTCATTGTGTTTCTCTATTTGATACAAGAGCCTGGCACTTGCATATATGGCCCGATCAAGTACTGTGGGAACCAAACTTGCTGTTTTGATGGTCCGAAGCAAAAGGCACACCCTATCCAATACTGTGATAAGATTGATGGTTAACCATTAAAATGGTTTGTTTTTTGTCATTTTTGGGATGAAATGGATTTGATGGCTCAAATTCAGGACGACATGAGAAAAAATGGTCCTTTCATCTGATATTAAAATCGATACTACTTTGGTAAATCCGGGCAAAGGGTCCCAAAGACAATCGGAACATGCCCCTTTTATGCAGGACCAACTTGAACAATAATGATTGTTGTAAGATATATTGTGTATCTGCACAAAATGTGAAAGGGAAATTCTCTTAAAATCAAAACCAACAAAAAAACATTCTCAAAAACACAAATACAAACATCAAGTTTATTTCATTTCGCATGAGGCACACAAGATATAGCATTAATTACATGGGTATTAAAAAATTCAAATGAAGGTGAATCAGTGTTACTAAATTGTATATTTAGTTATTGAAAAAAGGATTTCATTTATAATGAAAGAGGGCTTTTATAACGGTACATTTGTGGATTCATTACACCTTTTTATTTTTTTTTTTTGTTTTTTTGGGTTTGGTTTGGGATTTTTCATAGATAATCCTGAAGGGTTATTTTCAAAATTTCAGTCGATTCTGACAGTTCCTTTTTATGTTATGAGCAAATGTTCGTATCATAGTGCCCCTTACCCAATGTTTAGATTTTTTTTCTTACAGACACAATATCAAAATGGCTTTATTTCTTCAGAGAAGTAAATCAAATATGCCTCCCAAGGTTAGGTTTACACATATTATACTTATAGGCGAGTTGTTAGGATGATATCAAAATCTCAACCTTTAGTTCAGCAGGAATGAGGATATGAATCATGAAAATGCCATGTATATTTCTGTCAAGTTGACACTGAGGCACTGGATAATAGAAGCGTTACACAGCACGAAATGCTTGCACTTTCTCAGAATTACAAATACACACATGCAAACAAGGCAGCTTTTGAAATCTAGCGAGCAAATACGAGGATGCATACTGACATCATCAATTTGTCTCGAGCTTTGGTAACACCAAGTACCACTAAAGAAAAGAGCATCAAGCACAACCAAGTATAGAAAATTAGTTAGCCTAGTGTGATATCGCCAACTAACGGGATTATAGATACAAAAAAACCTTACACTTGAAAGCTGGCATGTATCACTTTGTGGAATGAGTACTGTAAATGAACTATTTGAATGCTCAGACACAATAGAGCAGGGGGGTAGGATAGGACACATTGCTCGATTTGGGCATGGGGATTTCCAAACGGAATTTGGGGAACTGCTACGCTGCATTTACTATGTCAGTCTCGCTCCCAGTGAATTAAAAAAATAATCTCTAAACCTTGTTCAAAAGATCTAGACTATCATGAAAAATTAAGAAAAAAATATGGCTTCAAAATTCAGCGGGGTTAGTGGATTAACCCCGCTGCAAAATGTGTAATTTCCAATAACGGACCATTTAGATTTAAATATGGGACCAGGCCTATGTCTTTAGTCAAGTTGTGTGTAACCGTTCAAAAAAAATATGCGTAAGAGCGCCCTTTTCCTACCGTTAAGTCTTGAAACAGACTAGCACTGGAAGTTGAATGACGTTTGATTTGATGTGCGGTTTAGGTTGGCATGTCCTACCCCCCCTGCCATCGAGCCTCTAGCACAAAACAGCAACCAATGGTGTCCCCTAACAATTCTCAACCATTATGATGTAAGAATACAGCCACATAGAACTTCATATGCCTTCTGGCTGACTGCAAGGTATTTAAATGTATACACGTTAAGTGACAGCCCAAGAAATCAATTCGGTGTTCAAGAGAAATATAATATTTAAAAGAAGATTTGACTAGATGTCCCTGATGACCTCCAAAACTACAGAATTTTGTATAAAACCATCTTGACCTAACCTAAGTTTTAAATACCATACACTTTTTATTGATTTTTTTACCCTTAAAATGAACCCCTATTGACCTTAAAAATGTTCACATTTAGAAGGAAATTAATTGGCAGCAATTCCTCCCAGAATTGAAATATTAAACAATCGATACCCACCACAGTAATGATCAAGTAAATTATAAACATCACGATTACCAATACAAAGCGTTCATTTGACAAAATACAACAGCAAGATGAAACATAAACTATTTCTTCCTGCATTTTTTGCGTAGTTCCTAATTTTTACTACAAAAGATTCTAAGACCAAGGAGGAGGACACTCCCATTTGTGTATTATATGTGACGTCATGTCTTCCGGTTGTGTTTGCCTTTAATATACACTAAAACATGCTCATGCAGCATTAGGCACTAGCGCTGTCAGCTGGATGCACTTCTGGATCTGGATCAATTTAACCTCCAGTAAAGCGGTTTCCCGCTCACACTAGAGAAAATCTGGTACCTAGAGTGATGAGTTGCAGTAACAGACCGGGTTGATACCCTACTCTTTTCGACGAGGTTTACAACTTTTTTACGTGCTCAGGATTGACTCCGCTGACACAAGGACCAACGGCTTTAATACTCTTGAAAAACCATGAGGGCGACGGGCACATTGCATAGGACCTGCACATTCACGCCAATGGGTGGACGAGAGGAGAAAATCCTAATCACTTCTTATGACTTATGAAATTTCCCCACCTTAGTAGGAGTTGGCTATAAATGGGTGATTGTTTGTTTATTTTTGCAACAGTTTTTTGGTATTCCATTTACTCTATCTCAACGTGACATGACAAAATTTTTGCCCTAGGGTTAAGAAAAAAAACGTGCGCCGGGCCAAAATCCAAAATGGCCGCCGTTTTCCCTAAAAAATCACATGTACGGCCTTATTTGCCATTTGTGGGTCTATTGGTGTGCGTTTTTTTTGGTGTCTAACACTATGTTTTTGGGGTCAAAGATTTCATTTATGCAGTTAAATTACGTAATATGCAGTTATGAATTAAGGAACATTTTTTATAATTTTTGCCATATATAATAGGGGTGAGCTGTATTCAACGATTACCTAGAGACGCAGTTAAAATTCTCCCAGAAAAAGGCATCACTTAAAAATAACTTTATTTCCAGAATATTAAGGATGTGTGGAGAGATAATTAGAACGACGTATGATTTTATAGAAATTGCATAATTTTGCGTATTTTCACATTTCAAGAATTGTAAACCGGCTGATACCAAAAGACGACCCACACACACCGCGCTAAAACTAGAACTAGAATAACCCTTCAAATGAAAATGTCTGGTACCCTTCCTTGGAGTACTTCTCTGGTACTGCATGAGATATTATTATTAACACCTTTGTAGTGGTGATTTATGTAAAATTAATACAATGCGACTTTTGTTAAAAGTCTGCGAGAAAAGTGATGGTAGAAACTCATTTTTCCCACTGTTACAAATGATTAAAAATATTGCATTATCTTTGTTCATTAACTAATTATTGAATTTGGAAAGTTTCTTGGGCAAAAATACTGAGGTGAAGGACACTCTTGGGAACATTATAATTTGAAAAAAATATTTTTTTTTTCGGGAAGCTAACATTTTCTAGGGACCAGCCGTGTTCCCACGGTTTTTAGGCCTGCACAGGAACGATACCACAAGACCAAAGTAATCCTATATGACACAAATTATACCGAACCTGTTCCATCACTGCCAAAATGCTAAACAATATTTTAAGGTTTACAAGACAAGCACAGTAAATACTGGACCCCACATAACCGTGAAAAGCCCTTTGGACCTTCACATCTGATCCCAACATAGGTATAGCCACTAACTGGTGCCAAAAATGAAAAAAATTTAACTCTTGGATGGGTTACTTCTGTTTTTATGCATCAGAAGCAACTGCTTCTTAAAACTAAAACCTATAAAAACCAGAAAAACGACTTCAACCAGATAAAAATGCCAAATAGGCCTATAGAACTGCAGCAAACATCTTTCAGAGACCACGATTTTCCAAAACTTATAGTTTATAGCCTGCCTTCTTTTAAAAACATCAACACTATGATATAATTCACTACCTTTCTAATCAGCCTTCTATTTGCCTATACACTAAAAGAGATTTACAAAAAAACAAAGACTCTGTCAGGTCACATTTGTTTTCACCTCTAAACCCTAACAGGTCCCAGGGGCGGATCCAGGATTTGAAAAACGTCAAAAAATTACAGGGGGGCTGAAAGGCAAATTGTCGGAAAAGGGGTGTGAGTTTGCAAGATTGCGGGAATTACCGGATGCCGGCCCCGTCTCCCCTCCCTAGATCCGCACAAGTTCAAATCTCTAGGCCTATTATTCTATAAACAACATGGTTTAGTTATTCTCTCACACATCATTAACATTTCATAGAATTTTTTCAGAATGCCTTTTCTTTGGGAGAAATTTACTGATCTTAGGTAATCGTTGAATACAGCTCACCCTATATTATCAAAGAAGTCACCCATCACGGATGCAGATGTCCGCAGGAACCTCTACAAGGTCAACAAATTATCCGAAAAAGAGATGAATGAGAACCTTATGTGCTTTGTTGAGGGATGATTTCAAGAAGAGGAAGCAGTGGTATTTCCAGGTGAGAGAAATACTGGAAACATGGAAGGGGTGTCCAAGTAGCAGAGAACTGGAAAGTCTCACTCTCAAGAACATGTGTTTCCAATCCTAACCCACCACTTGCTGTTATTTGAGAAGAGTTAGGCACCAAAAGATAGTACATTGGGTTCTACTTGAATGACAGGGGATGGAAACTTCCGAGAGGACCACCTGATGCGTGTGCTGGTTCCGGAGATGGAATTGGCAGCGAACCACACGGATTGATGACATCTCCAGGACACTATGAGCAAAAGATGTGTCAGTGGCCGTTGTCAGGAACCTGGAACTTCTATAGTGCAAGCCACATTTGTCTTAAGCAATGCCAAAAGAATGAGGACATCTTTCGCGAAATTGCTAATTAAGTAAAATACGCAGAAATTAGAATTGTTGTCAAAAACAGGTGCTCACTCTACACCTGATGGCTTTTAGCTATTGTAGATGCATAAACAGATTGCTTGACCCAAAAAAAAACTTGGGGTTAGAGACCACAAACAGTAAAAAAAACACCACAAAATGACAAAGTTATGGCTTGGAAAAAAGTGTGATTTTTGGGGGAAAACGGACGGCCCATTTTGGATTTTGGTCCGGCGCACTTTTTTCTTAACCCCAGGCAAAAAATTTGTCATTTCATGTTGAGGTAGAGCTAAATGTTACAAAAAACTTGATGTTTGCAAAATAAAAATGACAAAAAAATGATTTTTCACCCATGTATAGCCCACTCCTATTGTATAGGAACTATTAAGTATGAACAAGAAACCAGACTCCGGGGGGGGGGGGGGGCTCGAACCAGGGCCGATTGGTCAATGTTTACCATGGCCGCTAAGGCAATAATTATACCCTGCGACGGTTCAGCGCCTTAGACCGCTCGAACCACCTCACCCTTTGGATTACATGCACATTGTTCCAAAAACGCATCAGGAATTATGAACAATAACATACTCTTTAGGGGGGGGGTTTTTTTCTGTGGACTGAGATTACAATCAAATTTAAAGGATATACAAAATGGATTAGGCTATGAGTTATACATGGTTAACAAACAGGTGCAGGCAAAATTAATAGTCAACCAATGGTGAAATTCATATATCTAGAATATGCTAAATTGCTAATCCTATTTTCCAAGAGTCAATGCAAAAGTTGCTACATGAAGTTATAACAAAATATATTATTTACACTTTGTACAAATATTTACACACACACTATATAAGGTTAATTGTTTTTACAAAATGTCTACATTTTGAGTCCAATATTTCTTTCAATGAGCATGGCATTGATCACAATAAGTTAGACCATAGCTTTAGATGGGGTGTGTGTGTGCTTATAATGGATGCACCATTAGATATCAAAGGGTATGGAATTTTAGCCAAAATAATTATCTCATCGAAATAAAACAAATCCAGTGGCGTACCAAGGTAGTCGATCCAGAAGGGGAAAATTTCCAAGTCGTCCCGCCAGAGGGGGCAAAAATTTGTAAGACGTCCCGGTGATTTGCTCCCATTAAGTCTGAATTTGACCAAATGCGCGCATAGCGCGCGAAAAATGCCAAATTTGCTTTAAATTTGCCCAAATTTAGGCTGAAAATTGGTCGACATTCCCCGAAAAAAAGGGATGAAAATGCATAATTTGGTCCATATCGTCCCGCTTTTTCAAGCCAGAGGGGGCAACTTGCCCCCCTCATTTTCTCATTTTTAGATTATAGCTGCTAATCCCTTTAAGTGTTTCCAAACAACTTGATCTTGACTTCTAAAATGGCACCCAGATTTAGAGAATAAAGTTAGGATTTACTGCATTGCCTATGCATGATATCATAAAAGTCAAAATATTATGGCGATTTTCCTAATGGCTGCGTAATAATAATAGGCAACAGCGCTTGGAAATTGTTTACAGTGATAAAGCGCTATATAAAAACTGATTATTATTATTATTATTTCTTTTTTTTTTTGCTAGGTGTGAGGTAACACCATTTAATAAGCATCAGAGGGGGGAGCAACATGTCCAAAACAAGCTTAGAAAAGCCACAAACAACAAACAATCTGCAGAGAGGGGGAAAATGAATACATAGAAGTTATCAAAGTAAAAACAGCTGGAGATTTTTTCATTCTAAAAACTTCATTGGAGTTGGCAGGTCACATCCAGAGTAACATGTTTCGAAATTTTTTGTATGAATTATGCACATCAATGGCAAAAATATTTATTAATTTGAATGAGGGTTGTTACCTTCAATTTTCATAGTTATTGCATCCATATTGTTCACAGTTTTTATCAATGTTTCAATTGTGGACTTTTTGAAACAAAAAGTCAGTCCCTTCCATGGCTATGAAAATATTGTATTGCCTGTAATAAACACTCCTCTAAATTTAATAAATGCTTCTTGGGTTTTTTTTCAACCAAAAGCTCCTATACAAGAAATCATTGTAATTTGTTAGTTATTGCATCCATAAGGTTCAGAGTTTTTATTGATGTTTCAATTGTGGACTTTTTGAAACAAAAAGTCAGTCCCTTCCATGGCTATGAAAAATATTGCTTGTAATAAACACTCCTCCTCTAAATTTAATAAATGCTTCTTGTTTTTTCCCAACCAAAAGCTCCTAAAAATACAAAAAATCATTGTAATTTGTTTTTACAAGCACCACAGTAGAAAGGCCGGCAAACTGCCACCTTAAAGACACTATCAGTGATTCACCCGAAAGAGTCAAAATATTTGAAACTTACAGGAAGAGCATGAAAGTGAAGGATAAGTCGGTAGAATTCTCATAAGTTACTTTTTTTCAACTGAAGAATTGCCAGAAAAGGAAGAAAATGGTAGTCTTCAAAGATACAACTCTCCATTCAATTATGTGTTGTGTTAAGTATCCGTACGGATACTACTGACTAAATATCTGATTTTGTCCTTATGAGGTTGCTTCAAGCCTTATCATTTGCAGGGTATGTTTAGTGTACCTGTACTCGTTACAGACATGCAAAAATCTGCTTTTTGATGGGATTTTTTTTTATTTTTTGATTTAGCAAATCACTGATAGTGCCTTTAATGTTCCATTTAACATTACAAAAGAGGCTCCAATTTCCTCCAAATTTTCATTGATACTGTTTTCAAGTATGATATAAAATATTTAACAACAATATAATCAAAATTATCACAAGAGGCTCTTTTTTATTCCTCATAACATACATAAATCTAATGTAAGGATTTCCAGTTTAAAGGTGCTTGTTCCGATTTATGTGTATTGTTTCTCTACTTGATATGAGAGCCTAGCACTTGCACATACACCCCATCAAGTACCGTGGGAAACAAACTTGTGGTTTTGATGGCAGACGCAATAATGCATGTTGCAAAGCCCTATTCAATACGGTGCTAATACTGATGGTTAACCACTAAAACGATGTTTTTTTTATTATATCTTGGGAATGAAATGGATTTGAGGGCTTAAATTTCAGGACGAGAATGAGAAAAATACGGCGTTTCATCTGATATCAAAATCGATACTACTTCCGGGTAAATCAGGGGGGTCCAAAGACGATCGGAACATGCACCTTTAATGTTCGAAAGGGCTCCAATTTCCTCCAAATTTTCATTGATACTGTTTGCAAGTATGATATAAAATATTTAATAACAATATGATCATGTGTGCCATTCAAAATGTTCAAGAGGCTCTTTTTTATTCGTCATAACATACATAATCTATGTTACAGTTTAAACATTGATAGAAATTGTTTGAAAATGGCCGAGGGGAGACAAGTTACTAAGGCACAATTTTTGGAAGGCTTGATTACACCAGTTTTACTGTCTCTCTTGGGTAGGTAACTATCAAATGAAAGAAAGCTACGCTGAACACAACGCACATTTCGTATGCCGTCACAGTTTGTGAATGGGATAACATCAAGGAACATTTTGGGCCCTGACTTCTAGATTGACCTTTGATCTCAACTCTTGAAGGGGCACAACCAAAGGTTCATTACATTCAATCAAGTGGCATGAAAATATGCACAAGTTTTTGAAATGGCAGGTACTTAATACTTAGGGTTAACATATTAAAAACCACAGACAGACACCACACTACCATTGAAAAGCAATCCTATGCCTCTTGCAGAATGACAACAAAAGTTATTGTCGGGTCAAAAATAACATTTCTATAATACCGCACACACACACAGTGCAAAATTAAAAAAAAAAAAAAATAAAAAGTGTGAAATTAGATATCAGATATTTTAAATCTTTATACTCCCACTCCCTTGAAAATTGTGGTGACACTCCCCTTGTCAAAAAGTGAGACTGAAACACATTATTCCTCATCCCCTCACATGGGATTCCCATCTTTGTTATAAGTTCATGAAATGACTATGTAACTCTATATGTTTGCAAATCAATCATATTGGATGCTCACACATGCTCACGAATCAACGATTATTTGTTTTATAAAGCTCATGCATAATTCTTTTAAATCAATCAAATACACCACCATTTTGTCAAGTAACACTGCTTTTGTTACCGAAAATCTGGATCTGGAATGGTTTTAACTCCAGCAAGATGGGGTCCTGCATCGTATCACGCTAGTAGAAGGTAGTAGGGCATGCATATGTTGACGCAAGGAAACGTCTCTTATAGTATTACTTAATAAGGCCTAAAAAAAAAATTGTTTGATTGGCGTAACATAGAAAAAAAATAGGGTAGGTAGGTCGGATGTTTTTTTTTTTTGTTTATGTTGTAACATACCAGAACACAAAATATATGACACACATACAAACAAAATGGCACATCTTCCTTTTTTTGTAAAAACACATCTTTTTATTTGTCATTTGGAATGTCCTGCAATCTTAGAGTCCGAAGTATGACGTCATTAAATTCCTGTTTTTGCATTTCACGTTTTCCATGACCAATATAGTAAAACATGTGGAAAAACTTTTTTTTTTTGCACACAAAAAATTAAAATATTGGGTCGGCGGTAAAAATAGGGTCGGTCGGGTTACGCCAATCAAACAATTTTGTTTTTTAGCGAAATGCGACTAGGGTGATAAAGGTGGTGACCCGATCAGCAATCTCCCCCCCCCCCCCAATTTTACATAAAAAATGGCGTTTTGGTATCAGAAGAAAGTAATATTTGTCCCAGTGAAATTTTAGGCTCAGGAAAACATTTCTTTGATTTTTAATCACAAAAAAACCCATCTCACAATTGTGGTATAACACATTTATTAACACACAGTCACACACTGTCCATAGGCCAATTTAGTACATATTTTTGATCCTACTATCCAAACGGCTGGGCCGATTTAAACTCAAAATTTGTAATCAGATGTTTTTGGTGTATGCTTCATGTGAAGGATAAACATTCATATGAACATTTGGATCCCGATAAGGTAAACCCCACCTTTAAGGCAGTGGACTAAAGAATGTTAGCACAGGAAGTCCCATGTTTGCAATAATTGTATAGCAAATATTAAGCCACATATTTTGCTTTAATATTGCATGATGGAAACAACTGAAATCAAACCAAAAAAACCAATCTGGATATAATGTGGTGTTATAATATAATATGTGTTAAGGACAGGCACCATATTTTATAAGTGAACTGTTGTAGCAAGATCCTTTTCAGTTATGATCATTAAGAGGTCTGGCATTCTCCCTGTTGTGTTTGAAAGCATCTGCAGGATTGAATCGCCGCTTACCGCTCTCGGTCTTACCCTCCAATGTTCGTAGTTTTCTTGTCTGCTTCAGGTGTTCTTCACGCAACTTGTCCAATTCCTGTAGATTGGTACAAATGAATTAGAAAAGAAAATGTTACACTATGGGAGGAAAGGAGAGTGAAAACAAAGAGACCATGCATGTGAAATGCCAGAGATTTGTCCAATACAGAAAGGTCATCACTTTTTCCCTTTAGTCAAGGAACCCGAGTACCAATGGTAGTAATTCATGCAGCATGCATAACCATTTGAATGTAAGCTATATATTTGAAGTATTTTTCAACAATCTTAATTGACACTCAACAGCACATAGACTCACCCCTCAAATAATCCCAGATAACCTTTGACTTCAAATTCCTGAACACCCTCTATGACCCAATCCTCAAGCATCTTTCTAGACAACTATCTTTTTGTGGACAAAGCAGCATCTTAAGCTACCTTCAACAATGACCTCAAATGACTACTAGATAACATTTGATCTCTTATCCCTGAACACCCTATATGACTGATTTTTAAAGGATAATTTCTGAGCAAATTTGGTAAATTTCTATGCAGGCAAGCAACATTATTCCAGCACAATGACCTTTACTTGACCCTACATGACCCCTTGAGAATATTGCTGAGTAACTTTAGTAAATACCCATCATTCCTGTGCGGTGCAAGAGCATTTGAAGCATTGATAAAAAAAATTACTTCCAATCACCCCTAGATAACTTTGCACCAACAACTGGCATGAATTTTCATCAAAGACTCTAAAAGATTTACAAAGTGTGGACAGATGCAGAACCATCACACAGGCTGAATACAGATATGCTTAATTAGTCAAAACCAAGTTCTCTTGGTTGATCCAGATTAAACTTGGTTTACAACCAGTTTTAAGCACTGCACCCTAAATGGCCTGTAAAAATGTCTCCCATTAAAACCAAATGCCTTTTTATTTTCTCTTGCACTCTTTTTTTACTATTTTCTAGTTCAGGGTTTTAGCTAGGCAAATTTTAGTGCCGGGTGAAATTTATGTGAAATGTTAATAAGATTCTCCATTGATTTGGCAACTTTGAGGCTGGGTATTTAGACTAAAAATTAACCAGAGTGCCGGGTGGAAACTAAGAACGAGTGTGGTGGGCCCGCCAGCCACCCCGCCCAGCGTAGCTTAGAAACCCGTATTCTGTTTCTATAGTACCAAACCCAAAAATGGACTGTAAAAAGGCCTTCTATTAAAACCAAATGCCCCTTTTTTTTTTTTTAGTTCTCTCACTTTTTTTTTACTATTTTCTAGGATTTCTATGAACCAAGCCCAAAAGTCACATGACTTTGCATTCAAATAAACAAAAAAACAAGGCGAACTTGTATTACGCGATGCGTTAAAAATATGTCCCCGCCAAATTGCGTGATCATTAACATACGATAAAAGCAACCCAAACATAACCCCACCATCCCTCCCTACACACCATCATCCCATCCCCCGATACTACCCGTTCCCTCCCAGACACCCTACCCGTCGTTCCCCTCCCCGGACACCCGCACATCCCCTCCCCGACACCCGCCCATCCCCTCCCCGACACCCCGCCACCATCCTACCTCCCCGACACCCCGCACATCCCCTCCCCGACACCCGCATATCCCTTTCCCCGACAACCCGGCACTTCCCCTCCCCGACACCCCGCACATCCCCCTCCGACACCCCGCACATACCCTCCCCGACACCCCGCACTCCCCCTCCCCGACACCCCGCACATCCCCTCCCCGACATCCCGCAACATCCCCCTCCCCGAACCCCACGCCACATCCCCCTCCCTGACACCCCGCACATCCCCTCCCCGGGACCACCCGCCACATCCCCTCCCCGACACCCCGCACATACCCCTCCCCGACACCCCGCACATCCCCCACCTCCCCCGACCACCCCGCACATCCCCTCCCCGAACCCCGCACTCCCCTCCCGCACCCCAGCCACATCCCCTCTCCTCGACACCCCGAACATCCCCTACCCGACACCCCGCAACATCCCCCGCCCCGGGAGAAGGCACCCCCACCCCCGACAACTTCCCCTCCCCTCCCTTGACACCCAACCACACCCCCTGGCATACAATGTACCGTTTCAGCGATTAAGCAGTTATGCATATATTTAATTAGATCAATTGCATCAAAATGCCCCTTTAATTGGCCCACAAGCACTTTGATGCAACTGCAATTCACACAAAAGAGGTATGGCAGGTAGTCTTGATGGTGAAGAATCTGGATATCTGATGTACTGTTTCCGTGAGACAGTAATTCCGTATATTTAATTGCGATCAATTGACATCAAAAAATGCCCCTTAATTGGCCCACAATGTACTTTGACCCAATTATGATTGTTGACACAAAGATGTATGGCAGAGTAGTTCTTTCACATAGCGAAGGAATTTTTGTTATCGGACCTACCGTTTTAGCGTACAGCAATTATGATATTAATTAGCTCATTGCATACCTGAGCCGCACTATCGCACACTGTAAAATGGCAAAGAAGAGCGCCACACTGATAGGCTTTCATGGGGGAAGGAAGTTTGCATATCTAATGTACCGTTTTCAAAGAAGTATAAGTGACTTACGCTGATTTTTGCATATTAAAATTAGCTCGAAATTTGCCCGAATATGCCCAAAATCCTAATAAGGTCGAAGAACTTGATGTGTGATAGCCCGCTTCCTTCCACCAAGTGACATTCATTATACACCGTACTGACTTCCAGATAAATCGCAAACAACGGGGGTGAACATTTATCACAGACGAATGGACGGCCGCTGCTCATTTCATAGTCCCCGTTCCGAATCGTTCGCGGGACAAAAAAATCCCTGACTTTCCAGGAAGCTGTGGCAAGCATGAGAGAAACCACATACGCTCAAAAGAAATTTCAACCTTCCAGCCCCCAGTAGTAATGAAAGAAAGTTATCGTCTAAATTTGTAATGGGTTGCAAACACATCAAGACCACACTGTGACTTAATGGTAACACAAGCCTGCAAAATTGAGAGACTACATTTTATTGAGATTTTCAGAGCCACCTTATCAAATGTCTTTACTACTGTCGACTTCTGTTTTAATGCATCCAGTTGCAAGTGACTCTATTGATGCAAAATCATGGAGTATCTAAGCACATTTTGGCCCAGCTTGGTACTTACCTTCTTTAGCTTAGATTTTCTTCTTTGATTTTCAGCACATGATGAATCTTCTGTTTCTGGTTCTGATGTCCTAGTAGTCTGGCGTAGTTGAGACTCAGCTGATGACCTCATTCTGTGCTGAGAATTACGACTCAGTATAGCATCACGCTCTTCTGCAAACTGACTAGCTGGGCTTCATCCAAAACAAACAAAAAATCAACAAGCAAGCAAAAACAAACAAAAAGTCCACAGGGATAATTTCCATCCTGGCATATAGATTGGGGGGAAACTTGAAATATGGGACAATTGGAAAAACATAAATGTTTTTTCCATTGTCCCCCAATATTTCAAGTTTCCCCCAATCTATATGCCATGGATTGAATTATCCCTTGTTGACTTTTTTGCAATTTCATCCGGATTTCATGACCAAACTTTGGGCTAAATTTGGGTCAAATTAAAAACGTAAATTTTTGCTAATTTTTGCGTCACATTGCTCCTTTTTAGCATTTGCCCTGAAGCAGTTCAACCGATACTGGTGGATTGCACTGTGCTCTATAAAATGGTATTCTTAAACAGGCTGTGGAAAAGGTAAGCATTTCACTGGCTGCTGCCGGGTTTCAATTTAAAATCAACCCAGGTAGTAACACGCTGATGTTTATTTTGAGGTTGAAGCGCTCGCTTCATACGTGTTTTGCTACATTTGGCACGCCTGCCAACATGTGCGTTTTTGCTTGCCGTATGTCTTTGCGTTCAACTAGTTTGATTTTTTTCTTACTGTCCCCGCTGGCAGTTCCTTGTTGTATTTTATGCCATAAGGATCATGTAATTAAGATTTTCCTCTCAGAGTTGAGAGGGGGATACAATAGCGATCGATACCTACCCTCCGCGACCTTACTTTTGCACAAATGGTCCTCATTGGGGCCCGACCAGAAACCTCTATACCACATTAAAAATTTCGCTACCGCGAAAATAGTCCGCTGATAGTGCGCACTATTTTTCGGGCCACTCACCGCCATGCGCAGTGAGTCGTCCTTATCCCAATTGTTTCTCCAAATTGGTGTACAACACAACCTTCCCGAGACTTCTGTGGGTGGAAAAACATAGTGGGGGGGTCGTAAGGGCGCGAGAGGTAGGTATCGATCGCTAGTGCTATCCCCCTCTCACGTCTGATAGGGAATACACTGCGCTTCGATAGCTACCCTCCCGACCTTACTTTTGACACAGTATCCCTCTGGTAGTCTCAGGCGGTTGAAGAAGGTACGGGGAGGTAGTTACCAGTGCTAGTGTATCCAGCCCCGGTCTCCCCCGAGAGAACTTACGCCTTAGCTCTTGAATAGCCTCACTTCTAACCAACCGGCACGCAGTGCTGCCGTAGCAACATCCCCCCCTCCGCACCAGAACGTCCTCGAAGGTAACCTTCTGAAAAGTGGTTGAGGAACTCCAACCTATAGTATCCAGGATACCTGGAATTGATGAGCCTTTGTAACATGCCCAGGAGGATGTGTGAGCACTACATCATGGGACCTAACCCGAGTGCCGACCAACCGATCGTGATGTTTTTCGGTGTGCGCTTCGGATCGTCGAGGCAACCCAGCGGTTAACTGTGTCCTTCGCTGCCGCCCATATGGAGGGGCCGGTGGAGATTAATAGCTGTTTTGGTCTTCCGGAGCCCTTCGTACGCTTAAGGTAAACCATTTTTATAGCCCGACCCGGGCCCAGGGTTTCTCGACCGTTCCTGCACCAAGGCATGTCGGGAGAAATACTGGGGCTTGGTGGGTGAATAGACGTCCTGATTCTAGGGGAATAAAGTAGTTAATCAGTAATTGGTAGTAGTGTTTGGGGGGGAGAGGTGGTGAGGGTTGGAGGTTAGAAGGAGGGGGGTAGGGGATAGTGGGGATTCTTAGCGTAAAACCCCGCTCCGGGGAGGACTTACCACTCCATCCTTCGACCACCGCAAGTGAGCCTCGTCAATGGACAAGGCATGTATCTCGGAACCCCCCCCGTCGCCCCGGAGTCGACTCACGAGAATGCCGTCTTCCTGGATAATCCAGGAGGCTGGCTCTCTCCAGTGGCCTCGAATTCCTCGGACGCTTAGAACTGGAGCACTAGCGGTAGATCCCACTCCGGAACGAGTGAACGAAAACAACCCCCCGGGGGAACGAACCCGTAAACATTCCCTTCAGCAGATTCGTGAGGATTGAGCTGTTAGAGACTACTGTGCCGCCTCT